>JAEQBH010005634.1:0-241936 GCA_016808115.1 Tetrastigma voinierianum
GCCACAACCTGGGATCTATGTTTAACTAAGAACCTCACCCTAAATCAACTCCTATTCGAAATAACACAAAATAACATGCATCTACGGCCCTTTTACGTTTGAAACCCTAACATTAAACATCATTTCAAAGGGCCTCAAAGAATTATCTAACAAACCACAAAGACATCTAGCAATAAGTATGCACCGTATCCCCAAAGCATGGTAAGTATCGTCGATCAACATTCAATGCTATTCAACCATATTCCAGTAAAGATAGGGGTCATAAACAAAGACTGTAACTTTAACACAAGAGACAACACGATACGCCCCACCACTCAGCTGCCCCTTCCTTCAAAGAAAAGAGGCTTAGCCAAGGCACTTTGAGTTGTCATCCTTAAGAGGTGTTCAAGTACCAAGAAAATAAGAGAAAGAGAGAGAGAAGAGAGAAAAGCAAACCCTAACTAAAGCTACTTAAAGATATTTACAAAATAAAACTTGCCAAAAATCGCTTCCTCAATTTGCCAAAGCTTAGGGTTACAAATGGGAGGGGGCGCCACCCAATGTATGAAAATACCACAAAGCCTAACAATTTAATACACTCTTAGTGGACAAGAGAGTAATACACCAAAATTGAAGTCAACAGATTAATTACAAAAGCATGACAAGGCAAAGGAATTCCTCGCTAAGCTCAAAATTTCTATAAAGGAAAATTCGCGAGCTAGCGAAAATTTCTAGCTAGCCGAAACTCACCAAGAGATAGCGAAATAGAAATTTCGCTGGGGACTCCCGGCACTACGATACGAAATTTCACAATTAGCTAAATTCGTGAGAAGCGAAACGTGTTCTCATGCAGGAATAGTAATTTCTTAGCGAAAATTGGTCTAGCTTAAAATTGTCAATTTCAGATTGCTAAATTTTCGCTTATATCGCTGAATTTTTCGTAATCCCAGCGAAATTTTCGCAATCTTAGCGAAATTCCCTAATTGCTACTGGATTCATCACCGACGTTTAAGGTCTTCTATCGCATCGCATTTCCATCACTTTGCCTTCATTCTTTCTTTTTTGATTTTTGGTCCGTTTTGATGGTCACAATTGAGTTCACTCATATGGATGGATTCATCATATGTCTCGATATCGAACTCCCAAAGTACACAAAACCTACAAACAACCAAAAATAACCTCTAAACGGCATAAGTGATACCGAAAAGACTCAACACTAATTGGCATAAATGACATGATTAGTGCGCAAAGCACTCAAACCTATCTAATATAGGGTTCAAAATAGCACTTTCGGGGCACCAATCACACCCCCAACCGAAACGTTGCTAGTCCCTTAGCAATGCAAAACAAAAGGAGATGTATGTAGTGATTTTCAAAAGTTTATGATTCAAAAGGTGTATGTACATATAAACATTGTCCTGGGGAACCGAAAAACTGACACCAAGTTTGAAAACCGACATGAAAGAGCCAAAACCATACAACAATTTTGTGTCAATATTGATTCCATGATTCTCAACTTCAGCCCCACCTAAGTCTAATGGTTCTTTATATAACCGTGATTAAGCCAATAAATTGCAAAATTTGCCCCCTCCCAACCTAGCACCGTCATGGCCTTAAGTCAGTTAACAACCTAGATAAGGATAGTTACGCACTTTCTTTTATTCAACTACAATGTAGGTAATGCTTAAAATCCGATTTCACCAAAGTCCGTAACGGGGTCCACCGATGACCTCCCAACCAATTAAGGTTTAGTGGCATCAAGCCAAAAGGATCACTTGACCACAAATCCCCGTGCTTCACCCCTGACCAATGACTTCGCCAAAATCAAGTACCTACAAATCGCTAAACTCTACCTATCCACCCATAACGAACACTCAAATCGATGGCTCCCAACCAATTACAGCTTAGGCATCTGGGCTTCAAAGGTTCGCTTATACACCCCTCGGACCGTGCTCGTTTCAAGGCAAAACTTCACAACTTTATTTTTCTTTTTCTTCTTTCTTTTTCTTTTCTTTTGCTTTTCTTTTCTTTTTCTTTCTTTTTCACTCTTTGGAAGACAACATTGGTCTTGTAAAGTATGGGCAATAAACCTATCCTAGCCAACACACGGCATGGCCGCTATGCAAAGCTTAAAGGAAGGAAACAAATTCACAAATTTATTGAAACAATCAAGGCGGCAAAGGTGTGAATTAGTATAAGGGAGAAATTTTCTAAGTCGAAAGATACTGAACTTCAATTGGACTAAAATCGATTCAAGCATGGAATTTGCTCTAACATAAAGGTGACAAACAGGATTCAATTTTCCGGGAATACAAGGCAATTCAATCAGTCTAATCAGAGCACCAACTGCTCAATTGAAAAGAAAAACAAATATTCATGGTAAAGGCACAAAACATGGTATGCAAAAATATGTATATATATAGACTGAATAGCTTTTGATATAGCTAAAATGGATAATACATGAATACAAAGCTAAACAAACAAAAGTATCACGCCTACTACGGGCACACATAAATCCTAATCAAAATTAGCAGGCAATGATAAAGCCGGTAACTATACAAAAATCATAAAGAAACCCAACCACCTCACCGGCCGTGGTGGTGGTGGTGGGTCCGTCGCCACGCAGCCCAAACATCCAAATAGGCCGCCTCTATGGTGGGCTCCTTCTCCGATCGTAGAACACGAGGAAGGCCCGGCGCGTCATGACCGTCAAGCATAGGAGGCGACACTGGGCGCCTCCGATCCCGTGGCCGCCCGTAGGCCGCAGAGCAGATGGCATCCATCACACCCGGCTATCTCGCCAAGGAAATGGCGGAACATACCGTGGAGCGGTGTCGAATAAGATGGGTCACTGGCGAATGCGATGCAGGCGGGATGGTGGAGATGAAGGTGACATCTGCGAGCCGGGACTCCCGTGCATCTCGCCTGGGCAAGGCATATCATCTCCGTGGGAGTCCCTCACCACCTGGATCCCGGTGACTCCTCCCGGGTCCTCGCCGTCTGAGATGGAAAGATACTGCACGGTCATCACTCAGCTCGCCGATTGCAACTGCAGGGCATCTAATCCTCCTCTCAATCCCAGCTCCTCCGGGAATCCCAAATGCTCTGTGAACCCGCAGCAGTAGTCTCTAAGACGCGAACTAAGACCTCCGCTTCGCACTGTGCCCCTTCCGATGGACCCTTCTCCTCGAAATGCATAAAGGAGGTCATCACCAGCTCAGAGGGACTGAACCAATATCCCTTCGAGATCCGGTAAAGAGCTCCAAGATGGCCCTCACGCACGTAATGTCGTAAATGCGGAATGCACTGGGTCCGAATAAGTGGTCGATCACAAGATCCGAGGCTGAGTCGCCTCCTATAAAATACCGTCCACCGTGGTGTCTCCGGCTGCTCGAATCCATCTCGAAGGAGGTGGGTGGCCCACCCTATAACCTCTCGTGATTGGTCGGCCAGATACGCAGCCCAAAGCCGGCTGAATATCACGCCTCCGAGTACCCGCGGCGATCATCGATAGAGAATCAAGCTCACGTGGACCATCCGTCGATGTCATAGAATGATAGAATCAAAGACCACTGCGGTATTAATGTCACTGAGTCACGAAGTAGTAGCGTGAATAAATTCCGATCAATCCTACGACTCCCAAATCCTGACTCCACTCGCCACTGTTTGACATCGAGAATGACTCCTAATGAAAGTCCATCGAATGTAGTGCAAGATTTCCTCGGAACGGGTGCCCATTTAATACGGCCCCGATCCCGAGGCGGTGACAATCGAGGGCGATGATGTCGCTCCGCACTCGATGCGGGCTGTGACGGTCGCGTCGAGGAAGATGATCTGGCCGGCCCGATGTGCGGTTCTTGAGTGGGCCGCCCTCCTAACCTCCTCCGAGGTACTGCGTGACGGGGCCCGGCGGTCCCATCCGCGTCCGATAACGACGGAATCCCCTCGGCGGCCTCGTACCGCCGTGGACCGTGATGGTACCGGAGTCGGACCGAGTCGGGTCAGCCTCTCGCCGTGTACTGACCGACTCGCGGCCGGCGGACCCACCCGAAAATAACCATATCTGGAATCAATACTACTGAAGAGGGTCGCTTCATCGAAATGTAACTAATGCACTAAATAACGGAATCGAGGTCGAGGCGATCAATCACCTGTATCGTATGAATCCGCAGCTCACCGACCGCAGTCACACCGGGCTCCGAATAGCCAACAAAGCCTGGGTGAGAGGACCAATCACGGGCACGAGGTCTAACCGGGCAAAGGAGGGGCAAGAATGGCGGCTCGCCAGACATTGCCGCGGGCGCAGCCCACCGTGGAATGGGGGCCGTGGCTTCAGGCGCTGCACGATGGTTACACAGTGAGGTTCGGGGCCGGGCTCTGGTCAGCCGAAGTAACTCGGCGGCCTCAATCGCGGCGTAGGCGAACTCAAAGGGCAAAGACTGGCGGCACAGAGGGTCGGATCGACCAGTGGCTTCGCCGGGAGGGAGAATGCAAAGTGACAAAACGAAAGCAACCCTCCCAGTTTAAATAGGCATTCTATGGTAAATTTAAGGGTCTTTTCCCTCTTCATTTCGCTGTCTACGAATTTGACTCGACCGCTCACTAAATTCAAAATTTTTAGATTTAATTTACTAATATATATAATAAATATAAAAGATTATGATACAAATTATTAGATGATACTAGAATTAGAAATTTAATATAAAATAATATAATATAAAACAAAAATTACTAAAATGGAAAACCAGAAGTTAAAATTTTCTAAAAATAACCAAAAGTATTAAAATTGACTCGAATTAAAACAAAAGTTAAAATCGTGGAACTCGCACCGGTTTTTGAAAACACCAACCGCTTCATTTCCTTAAAATTACTCAAGGAGGGTCAAGGAGAATGATCTCTCAACCCCCGCAAAGAGTCTGGCCGAGTCCCATTATGTCGGGTGCCCAATTGCTGACCCGGGTCCTCGCGATGGCCTCGAATTGACCAATTGGCTTGGCAAAGGGGTGTCGATGGCAAGACCAATATCTCTTCATCCTCGCTGATTTTTCCCGCACCCCGACACCGTGCTTCCCCGCATACCGAACATTTGAAACAACTGATCGCTATTTGATTTTCATGTTCTAGCAACTTTTGCTTGTTGTTCAAATGGTATTCAACTCCATAGTCATGTTACCAAAGGTAGTCAGATGATTCCATTCGCAATTTATGACGCATTATCGTGGGCTTAAATGGTCTTCCCAAGATGATTGGTACATGATTGGGTTCACTTTGGTAATTGGCTCGTTGTCACACTACAAAATCTACTCAGTAGAATTTGTCTATTTTCACTAAGACATCCTCAACTATCCCCTTAGGGATTTTCACCGATCTATCTACCAATGATAGTGATGTTGGTAGGTTTGTTCACCTAAACTTAACCAGATACCGAATACCGCATTAGGTTCACACTGCTCCTAAATCAAGCAAATGATTTGTCTATGCACTTCCCACCAATATTGACCGAAATTGTGGGAGATCCCGGATCCTCAGATTTGACAGTAGTATTTGCTTTCTGATTATGGCACCGACTTGTTCAGTGAGAAAATGCCTTCTTCTCATGCCTAATCCCTTCTTGATTGTGCAAGATCTTCAAAATTTTGCATAAGGTGGGCTTGTTTGATTATGTCCACAGAGGTATGTTAATTCACCGCCGGCACTTAAAATGCCTGCCGTCATTGAGACGCTTCTACCTCTAAGTGTCAGGGAAATGGAGGTGGTATGTATTTCATTGGATCTTCCTTAGAGAATATGCTCAGACTGCACTCTCCTCCCCGATTGGATTCTTCAATGTGCTTAGCATGGGTTGATCAATCTCTTTCCACTCGTGGTGATTATACTTTTACCTCATCCATTCTCGACCGCTGATGACCCCACCTCATGAATTCTCGATTTGGAAGTGTTTGTGATGGAAACCTCCCTTTCTCTTGTACCTCTAGCAACTTGTTGATCTTGGTGATTGAATACCTAGGTCATTAATTTTGGTTTGGGATTGCTCGCCATCTATTCTCTTGTTCGTTGTGCTCTCTTATAGTATCAATCCTTCGCGCGCCTGCACATTGATCTCTTGCCTTTCTAATAGTCGTCTACCACCTTACTCAAATTTAAATGGCTTGCTCTACAGAGATGAGGATGGTGGTGGTTGTGGTTGAATTGGGAACCAAACTGGTGGTTCGCACCGGGGCATATGTTGTGGGGAGTGGGTTTCGTGAAAGGTTAGGTGATTCCTCCAATTGGAATTGTGTATTTCCGTATGGAGTACTCGGGTCGTGGGTGGCTTATATCGTCCTATAGTATTTGCAACATTCCGACATCAAATCCTCACCCAGAGGGGGAATGATAGGACACTGCTCTACCGGATGCACAGGGATTGGAAATTAGTGCAAGGATCGTGTGCAAAGATTTTCGCCACCGCATGTACTTCATGGAGCCTTTTCCTTCAAGCTCCTCCACCTTCCTAGCTAAGGTTGAAATCCTAGCTTTCATTTCTATATCCTCTGGCAGTGTATAAATCCCTCCTCTAGGGTTGGCTGAGGATCTCATTGTTTCCATTTCCTTAGGGTTTGGCTCATCCCAACCCTTAGAAGTTTCAGCCTCGTAATTTAAAAAATCCATGGCTTCACAGATGCTTACTCGTAAAGTCTCCTCCACACATGGTTTCCAAAAAGCGCTACGGGCAGAGACATACCACCATAGAAGTGAAGTTTACTGAAGATCCATGTATCAAACCCATGGTGTGGGCAAAAGTAATCGATAGTCTCCATAAATCTCTCCCAACACCGATAAAACCTCTCACCATCAAGTGAGCCGCAAAGGTATAAATTTGTCTCTTCAAATTATTAGTCTTATGAGCACCGAAGAACTTCTTCGTGAATTTCACCGCAGCTCTGCCCACTTCTAATGGTTCCCAGGCCTCAAAGGGAGTTTAGCCAAATCTTGGCCTTTGTCCTTTAGGTCGCTGGAAATGCTTTTAGTCAGCAAATCCATGTCCATCATACCTTCCTTAAAGGTAGTGCAAACCTCCTCAAATCCCTAATATGAGTGTATGGATTTTCATTCTCCATACCATGATATTGCCGTATAGGGTACCAAATACGGCCTCACGCTACATCTTCGCAGGAGGAATGATACGTGACGGGGCACTAACTCTAGAGGGTGGATGTGATCCCTCATGGTTCTACAGCTATTGGATTCATCAGTTCCAGTCGACTTTGTTCTTCGTGCAAGGATCCATGGTATCGCAGGAAGACCGACTTCACTGACTGGGACAGGTTGTGTACCGATTCTATGCAGTCTTCCTGAAGTGTTCCTCCGTCTCCAAAGACTGCAGATACAATAACCTAGTTACACAACCGAGACACAACAAAGAGCACAAACCAACTCGTAACGACGCCATTTGATTCATGCCACAAGAGCCGAGCTAAAATCAACAAAATTTATATACACCTGTTCTTTACTATCACGAGTCAAGCTACCGCAAAGATAGTGGTCTAGGGTCGAACACGGGATGGGTTTATCCTAAGAATGACTGTGATAAGTGCAAGAAGGTAAGGTCATTCGACTTTTTGGATTTTTATTTCAAAAAAATGTTAATGAGTTTGAAAACTGACAGAATCTGTAAAAACCGAAATGAAGTGTGAAAAAGTTAACTTTGAAGATTTAGGTCACTAACTTGGTAACTTAGGCAAACCAAGTGTCCTCGTTTTATCCTGCTATGACAAGCAATCTATAGTCCAAGCTACAACCGGATCTATGTTTAACTAGCAAACCTCACCTCAAAATCAACTCCTATTCGAGTCAACATGCATAACATGCATCTACGGCCCTTTACGCTTTGAAACCCTTAACATTAAACATCATTTTTGGCTCAGAAGACCATCTGAATGAACCACAAAGACATCTAGCAATAAGTATGCACCTGTATCCTAAAGCATGGTAAGTATCTCGCGATCAATAACATTCAATGTCTAACCATATTTTGAGAAGATAGGGTCATAAACATGCGATCAGAATCTTTAACACAAGAGGACAACATGCATATGCCCCACCACCAAGCTAGCTTCCTTCCTTCAAAGAAAAGAGGCTTAGGCCAAGCATCTCTTGAGTTGTCATCCTCAAGCAGGGTGTCATGTGTTTCCAAGAAAATAAGAGAAAGAGGAGAGAGAAGAGAGAAAAGCAAACCCTAACTAAAGCTGCGGAAGATATTTACAAAATAAATCCTGCCAAAATTGCTTCTCAATTTGTTGCTTAGGTTACAAATGTGGGAGTGGGCTTATATAGCCACCTAATGTATGAAAATACTACAAAGCCTAAATAATTTGGCTAATTTTAGTGACAAGAGAGTAATACACCAAAATTGAAGTTTGCTGCATTAATTACAAAAGCATGACACAGAGCAACTGAATTTCAGCAGTTCAAAAATTTTCGCTAAAGTGGTAATTTCGCTAGCTAGCGAAATCACCAAGAGATAATAAAATAGAAATTTCACAGACCTCGGCAACATTAGCTAGCTTAAATTTCGCTTAGCTTAGCGAAATTCTCGTGAGTAGTTTAAACGTGAAATTTCGCTAGGAACAGTACTTTAGCGAAAATTTCGTGGTCAGTAAAATTGTCAGATTTCATAAGATTGCAAAATTTTCGCTAAGGCTGCGATAAGTATCCCAAATGAAATTTTCGCAATCTTAGCGAAATTCCTCGAATTGCTGATTCATCACGCATTGCTTCCTCGCTCTCTAAATGTGACGATTTCATCACTTTGCCTTAATTCTTCTTTTGATTTTGGTCGCTTGATGGTCGACAATTGAGTTCAATCTTCATGATTCATCATATGTCTCGATATCGAACTCCCAAAGTACACAAAAACCTGCAAAACAACCAAAAATAACCTCTAAATGGCATAAGTGATACTAAGAAGACTCGAACACTTCAATTGGCATAAATGACATGATTAGTGCGCAAAAAACACTCAAAACCTATCTAATATAGGGTTCAAAATAGCACTTTTTGGGCACTAATCATTTTGTCCATAGGAAATTATTTCATAAACATTCAACACACATCAAAAGGTAGGCCTATTGCGACCTTGATCCACTAATGCAATGTTATGGTTGTAAGTGCAAGCCAGGCAAAGCAGTACGCAGTGAGTCTCCAACAACAAGTCAAGTACATCTCGGGAATACATTCTAATTCTTTTCCTTCCACCAAGAAAAAATGGTAGGCCGATGGCCACCTAGCAAGGATTGGAAAGGGAGCATAATATCCCCTGTGAAAACTCGCTTTCATCATAGGTCATGGAGTACAAAAGACAAAATATCATTTGTCTTAATTAAAGAGGTCAGCTTTGCCTTTTCCTTCTCCAATTCTTTAGTCAATACCCTGATATGCTCTTTGTGAGAATCATATTCAGTGCCTATCTTACTTAACCGCTAGATAACTTGTTTCTTGGCAAGTTGGGCCTACTCAAACTCTATCTTCTATTTTTTTAAGGTAGCCAATTTGGAGGAGATCTCCATGTTGGATTTTAGAGCACGATCCAATGCAGGGAAAACAAAAGAAGATTAAGCTAAGGCCTCTAAAATGAATACCTTGGACCGAGGTGCTTTGGAAGTTGATGCCAATACTGTCAGAGCTGCATAGAAAACATCTTTCTGGCTGGTAGATAAGGAAAGTAGGTCTAAGCCAAGCAAATGGTTCATAGTAGAGCGAGCTTCAATCACATCCGAAGCCATTAGAAAACATATTATTAAGGATCGATAAGGGTGATGGACTGCCCAGAAAGACAAGTCCAAAGATAAATCTATCTCCACCTCTATTTGAAAGATGATCTGAATGCAAGCCCTAATAAATGGAAAATATAAGGAAAGGAAAAATTAAAAAATACAAGAGAAAGATAAAGGTGAAGAACAAAAACCGAGAGGAGTAGGGGCTTCAGAAGTATGCTCATACTGGCCTTCTCCAATGGTGGTGGTCATTTCATCCAAAGAGTCTTATGTCGTCTCTGTCTCATCAGGAGCACTACTAATATCCTGGGAATCATCCTCACATGAAGCCTCTTCTCTAAAGGCCGACCCTTGCTCACTACTTTCAGACAGATCTTCCACTTCTTCAACCTCAATGGGATCATTAATAGTATTGGAGAAATCAAACTGATGGGCTAGTCTATGCGAAGAATATCGTAGTTGGAAGAATTCCTCACACCTTTAGGAAGTTTGGACTTTGTAGGCTGACTACTAGAAGCAATATTCTTCTTTTTGGCCATCTTGAGTTTCTTGGTGGGCTTAATAGGAGAAAAAGTCAATCCTACAGAGAAAATGAGGAAATCAACATGAGGTAAATTTATGAATAAAAATGCAGCAAATGATTCTTTACATGTAATGGGCAAGCAATACCTGAGGAGCTCGTCAAATATGATATTCCACCAAGAAGAGAAGGGATTGTGCCGGATAGGTGCTGGGTAATCCCAATGAAGCATAAAGGAGTTTGATACCCCTTAACCAATTCTTGTACAAACTCCAAATTTGGATCGACATAAGGCAAAGCTAGGATAAACTGTTGAAAACCAAACTAGCGGGCCTAAAGACAAGGGAGATATGATTATAGACTAGCTAGGGTTGCTGAAGAACAAAAGGCGAAGCAACCTCTTGAAATAAGTACTCTACAAGTGGCACTAGAAGAGGCAATGAGACTCTCAAAATCATGTAGATATGGCTGAGAAGAAGCCAAAATCTAATTTCCAAGCTGAAATATGTACAGAATCAAGCCTAAAAAATAAGAGTACTTATGCTCGTTCTACCAAATCCAAGAAGAAGGACATAAGATCATCAAAAGGCATCATACGAAGAGAATACACGACATAAAGTCCCAAAGTCTTGTAAGAGGTAGGTTCCTTATTTGAAAGCTTTGGAAAATATGAAATTAATCACATCTGTACAAACCACAAGGCACCACCAACTCTATGGTAAGGCTCATTAGAAACATATTTCCTCATGGCCTCATAAACTTAGGCCAAGAGTAAAGGGCCTAAGGCATAAGGTTGACCTAGAGCAAGTGTCTTCATCGAGGGTAAATACTCCATGACTGATTTTCCAGAGTTGGGAAAAAATACATATCGACATAAGAGAGACCCACAAGAACTCGACATGCTCAAGAGTAGATGGAATCCCAATGACATCATGCCATTTTCGGACAGTGGCAGAGTATGAAGTTTGAGATGTAGAGGAAACCTCTATAGTCGGGAGGGAAGAATCCTGAACATATATCAAGCAAACACAACACATCAACACCTCGGATAGGTAGGCTTGTGAGAATGGTAATATCTCTCAATGTGATGGAAATGAGGCTAAAAGGGAGCAGGAAAGAGTTAATACTCTTGGACCTAAATTTTAGTACAACACTCATCAATTCCACATCAAGTGAAGTGTTTACAGTGGTAAGATGAATGAGCTGCTCAATCCCCAATGCTATTTAAAGTCCTCTAAAATGTGGGGACAACCTAGTAACCCATGCAACCCATCCATTTGAAGCCCTTGGCCAGGATTTCATCGGGTTTACCATAGGCCGTAACTTCTTCCCAAGAAGTAGTTCGGTTGCTTATCTCAATGGAAAAGGGAAACTAGGTGGAGAAGAAGATGTTTCTCCAAGAGAAGGTGCAAACTTTGGCCTAAGCAAAGGAGAGAATAGTACTGCAAAGCAAAAAATGATGTCGGAGCCAACACAAATCAAGGAAGAATGAGCACGGGATTGGATTACTGTGATAAGGATGAGACTAGGTTGGAAGCCATTGAACCAACACAAGAAGCTCTTAAGAAAACAAATCCAAGAAAGTTACAGTAATGACAAAGATTTAAATCTCAGGCTACAAAGCCGAGAAATGTTCAGCAGGGAAAAAGTTTATCTGGTAGAGAACTACCTTTAAGTTGTTTCCGCCAATAGACAAGTCGAAACTCTTTGACAATGCACGACCTATAATCTGCTAAAGAAAAAGCTCAAGTTCAGGTGAAAGGTCACTCGGCTGAGGTTGTTGAAAATCATTCAATATGCACTTAAGAAAATTTTCGAAAATGTCAAACGACTTTAAAAAAGAATTTTTTCGAAGTTGTATTTATGATTATTTTCAAAATATGCACCTCAAAAAATTTTGAAAGCGATTCGACGACTTGAAAATTTTTTCAAAAGTTTATTCATGCTTGTTGCAAAATATGCACAAAGAAAATGTTAAAGCTGTAGAATGACTTCAAAAGACTTTTTTCGAAGGTGTATTCAGGATGATTTTCAAAAATTGCACCTCAGAAAACATTAGAAAGAGCCAAATGACTTCAAAAGAGCTTTTTTGAGAGTGCATTCACAAATATGTTTGAGTTCTGCACCTAAATTATTTTTCGACATAACCAAATGGCTTCAAATAATTTTTCAAAGTCTGCACATTGAGGTGATTTGAAATGCACTTTTTAAGAAAATGTTTGAAAAGGGCAAATGTTGTATTCATGATTATTTGCGTGAATTGCACCTAAGGAATGCTTGGGAGTGGCCCGAACAACTGAGAACTTTTCGAGCGCAGAGCCAGATGATTCTTCGAAAAAATTCTACACTCGAGAAAAGTTTGAAATGGCATCAAAGAAAGTTTTCGATTTTGGTTCAAAGAAATTTGGGGAAATTTCATCCAAAGCATGTTTCCTCAAGAAAATTCTCAATCAAGATCTACATTGCCAAGTGAATCATAAAACTTGATCTTTTCATCAATGGAAGTACATACCAACAATATCAATAGAGGAAGATTGACTTTTGGTGGAGAAGCAATGGCCAATGAAGCGTGGTAATGGCGGTAAGGCGACATCGGCGGGAGGCGTGATGGCTGATGACACCACAAGAGGTAGCGTTGACTTCCTCGTTTCCACGAGTGGCGATGAACAACGGATGAGGAGCAATAACGACTCCGATGAAAGACGGAACAACAACGTCGACAACAATCTTTGTAGAAGCGTGAAGCGCCCGATCTTTCTCACGGTACAGCCAGACGACAACCCCTATGGCAGTGTTGATGGCGATGACGGTGACAAGAGCGGTGGCGGCAACGACGAGGAAGGAGAAGGAAGAAGATAAAAGGGGACAGGTGAAGCAATTTCCTTTTTCCAAATCAAGAGAGGTTCTTTTTCCTTTCTCCAAACCAAAAGGGGTTATTTTGGAAAGTGAAAATAAATTGTTTATGGGAAGGAAAGAAGATGATTATGGGTTGCTTCTAGAAGAAGTTGAATGATTATTCTTTGGGTACAAAATCATTTGGTGGAGGAAGAACGGAGGTTGAAGGTTTAAACTTGATGATGACGGGAACTTTTTCTTGGGGAATCAATACTTGCCTTTTCATTTGATTCGACTTGGCTTGTTCTTGCCGTTGGAACTCCACATCCTGGGCCAAAAGCTGAATTTTTGGTCTCATGGTCGGAGATAAGTCGAGAAGAATTTTTGGGGCTTTAATACATACAATATGACCCTTGGGCCACAATGTGTGCGAGGAGCAATTGTTTGCACCAAAATTAAAATTTTGCATGTGTAGTATTAGGTTAGGTCTAAGCTCAAGCCCATGAAAAAGTCCAGATAAAAGGGACCCATATCCATTTGAACAAGCCCATAAAAAATGTCCAAGGGTATTTTTGAAAATTTTAAAATTTTTGGAAGTCAAACAAAGCTTTATCATAAGTGGTAGAGAGGTGGGGTAGTTATTTACAGATGTGGAATTTCCTTGAGGAACAAGATTCCTTAATGGAGATGTGAAAGACATGCTTGAGGAACAAGCCTCCGTAATGGAGAAGTGGATAAATTCTTAGGGAACAAACCTCCTTAATGGAAGATGTGAGTAGTGTCTTCAGGAAGTGGGGAGAGTGAAGAAAATGGAGACTTGGGTAGCAAGTGAAGACGTTTATAAAAGGGGCAGAAAATGTGGTAATAAGAAAACAACTAACCAACCAATCAATCAACAAATCAACAAATCAATCTACTTTAGCAAATCCTAACTTTTCAATCAGCTTTCATCAGGTTTAGCATTTTATTTACCAGTTTTAGCCAAGTTTTTGTCAATTTTCCAGCACAGTGTTATTTCATTCAGCTATGGCAATCCAGATATTCTCTAAAAATTCAGCATTCAATTTCAAATTTATGTTCAAGTTTATGTCAATTTTTCGATTATCATGTTATTTCATTCATTCTAACGAAAATCAACGCATTTTTCTTAAGCGTTGATTAACTGTAATAATTTCATTAAATTAAACATTTTTCTCTTTTTGATTATGGGAATTGTCGAGAGTAAGGGAACTACATAGTCTAATTAGAAGTTTGATCTTATAAACCATTTCGGTTGGAAGCCTTTAATTCTTAGCAGCGCCATGCGCTTGTATTTTGTATGTTCATGTGAAATCCAAAAATCACCCCAACAAATGTTAAATCATAATTTAAAAAAAAATACAAAATTAATTTGATAAAATAATCTAATAACATAATTTTTAGTAATTTTAATACTTGTAAATGATCTCCCCCCCTGTGTGCACAATAGATAGAAGTTTAGGTTTAATGAATTTTTGTTTTTGTTTTTCATTTATTTTAAGTCAAAATCACGTGGGAGATAGGAGAGGGAGAATCATTCTTTCCCTTAGTGGTCTTGGGTGGATCCCATGGGTCAACTCATAAAAAGATAATTTAGGGTTCAACGAAGAGTTATACAAAATATGCATGTTTTTATTAATTTCATGAAGATAGTGCATTTTAAGGTTATATCCATTACTTGGGTTATATTTTCATTCTTATAGGTGTAATAGTGCTCCTTAACATGATTCCCACAAAAATAAATTCAATATGTAATCTTAGTTGGAAAATAATGATTTACGTAGACAAAGATATATTAGAAAAAAAAACAATAAAAAAAAAGCAAATTTTGAGGGATAAATGTTTACTTTTTAGTTGAAAAATTTTACAAGCCTTTAGGAAAATTAACAGTGTTCTTGTAAATATCTAACTGATTTTTAATGTTTTAAAAATGATTTCTTAAATTATATAAATACGTGTAAATAAGGTTGATTCTGCTTTTAGATAAGAAATATCAACTAAACAAATTTTATTTCTTGCAATAACTTAGTAGATCAAATTGAAAGTAAATAATTGAATGAAAACCTTTTGAGATCGATTTGATTTGATTTCTATGTAATATGTATCTGTTCTAACCTAGCTTCATGATGATTTAAAAATTTAAGATTCAACCTAATTCTAACCAATTCCTTTTTTAAAAAAAAGGAAGAATATTTGATAGGACATTTCAAAATCGTTATATTATTGTAATATTATACTTCTTTGTATGATATGGAAAGTTATTAGGAATATTACTATAAATATTTTGGATTACGAGAAAAAAAAATTCATGAGATATAAATAAGCTTGCAAAAGCTATGCAGGATGTGTAGAGATATGAGAAAAAACGGGAATACTCGATAAAGGGAATGAGGGAAGATGGATGAAAAAACGGGAATACTTGATGGAGGGAATGAGGGAAGAATTGATGGATGTTTTATAAACGTAATAGTTGTAATGTTCTATATAAAATAGTGGAAAGATTCTCTTATTCGAGGTTAAAACATCACGTGTTTTTGTGTCTCTGTGTGGATTACCTTTTCTGTTCATGTTCTTGAATTGATATTATATGCATTAAAATGGAACAACAATATCAAAAAGTGTTAATTTGAGTTAATATTAGACTCTAAACCTAATTTATTTTTTAAAATTAATTAAAATAAACTTCAGTTTGATGTTGAAAATATATTAAACACATCTAGAATCAATTAAAGAATATAAAAATAATAAATTAAATTTACATAATCTTATTTTAAAAAACACATATCAAATATAAAAACATGACACATAAGTTTTGCACCTTGGTTGTTAATTTTTACCAATTAAGAGATAACAAAAAAAACATATCAACAAGACCTTTTTTTTAATTTTCAAATAAAACGCTATGGTTCATTGTTTTTCACATTCATTCCCATTCGAAGACGAGACTTGCTTTTTTATTATCAAAAAAAAGTTTTTTTTTAAAGAATGGAATCGTCACTTCTATTTGTTTACTTTTTTAAAGGGAAAACAAAATAAAAAATAAAGTCTTAGTGTGACTCATTTTTTAGGAAAAGATACGTGTGTGAAAAATAAAGTGAAATTATCTTTATCGAAATGGTAATGAATAAATGGCTATCTCTCTAAGCTGGTATACAAACAACCTCTACTAAATAAGTTTAGGAAACTCTTGACAATTAATTAATTAATTATGAATACCAAGAAAAAGAATCATATATCAATATATTAAATAATGGCAAAACTAAATTACAACGATATATAAGATAATTGGCAAGTGAATCATAGGAATCAACTTATTGAATTACCCAAGAAATAGTTTTGTTTCTCAATGTCTAATAAATTCAAAGAATTTAAAATTTACTAATCAAGAAAGCCTTAAATTAAAAAAATTAAACTTATTCACTTATAAAAGAGAAATCCAATTTCATTTTAAAGAAATCAATTGATCGTATGAGAAAATTATTTACATTTATTTTATAAAAATATTTATTAAAAAATTTAACTTGACCAAAAAGATATATTTAACTAATTTAGAAAGAAAATTAAACTTACAACTTTATTTAGATTTTTTTTATTATTCATGCTAGGAAAGATAATTTTATTGAAAAACGTTTTTAAAGTTGTTTTATTAATGAAAAAAAAAAAAAAAAGCTTGGACAATTTTATTAAAACTTTTGTTACATATTAAATGGAAGCAAATGTTGGAAGAATTTTACTTTGGAAATTATTTTCAATTTTTAAAAAAAATCATTTTCTTGGATAGTTAAGAAGAATTACATCTTCAACTTATTCATCACATGACAAAAAAAAAAAAAAAATTGCAAACTATAACTAAGTCTCTTTGAATTATTCCTTTTATTAAGACATGAATTATATAAATTCAATACTTAATTTTACATATAACCAATAAACGTATATAAAATGAATTTGTGAATATAGAAAAATAATAATCATAATAATAAAATTAAACATCAATGAAGAAATCGGTAATATACTTAAAAGATCTACATGTATTTAATGTTTCATCTCCTTGAAATAGGTCATTTGCTTGTCATCATTATATTGGGATCAGCATAAATAATAAGATGAATCACATGCAAAACAAAATAAGTCAAAGAGAATTGGCAAGTAGATAAAATTTAAATTAAATTGTTGATATTTATAAGTTTAAAATATTTAACATATATAACAGGTCAAACTAATATATATAAAATTCCTCATGCAATATAAATATGTCATTAACCTAACTTTACAAATCTTAAAATAATAATTAACATCTGAGTCCAATTTAATAACCTTCACCAACACAAACTATATTTATCAATAAATCCAATTTAACACAAGTCACTAATACCAAATTAAGCTAACAATGTATGAGCCCAATCTATGAATTTCACCTATAAACTCCAGTTTGTTTCTATTAATTAACAAGTCTTACAACATACCCTAGGCCCCCAAAATACAATAAGCCTAAATGTTCTGATTAAATCTAATTTAATTATATAACAATTTAAGTCTAATTTAATATGCACATCTAACATTTAATCATACTAAATTAAATAAAAGTTAAGTTGTACTAATAAACTTTATACCAATTAATAATATAGAATGACTCAAAATAAATTCAATTTATACAAGTCTAATTTTCACAATTCAAGGCCAATTTGATATATTAAAATTTATAATTACATAAAATATTCTAGTTAATATTTTACAACAAAAATATTCCAATCTATTATTAACCCATGATTACAATTAAGCATAAATATCCAATAATTGAAGTCAAATACAATGTACAAGATTCAGCTTCATTCAAATAAAATTTCTGCTTTTCTATCTTTAGAAACTATCAACTTAACAAACCACATATCACAATAATTCAAGAGTCTACAAAAAGATTCTAATATTACCAACATACACTTATGCAACTAAAATGTAGAAATCCTAAAAGAGTAATTTGTTCATTTATGGAGACTTCAATATGTACAAGTTAGGAAAGTAAGAGAAAATGGTGTTTGGATGGTGAGAAAATAAAGGAAAAGGAATGGGAGAAAAGAAAAAGTAAAGAAGGCAGTGAGAGATGAAGGGAAAGGGGGTCATCTGCATCGGGTGACCTTGCGAAGTGATGGTCGGAGGTGGTGGAAAAAAAAAAAAGAAAAAAAAATGGTAGAGAAGGAGAAATTTGAAAATATGTGTAAAAACTCGTGAAAAATTTAAATCTAGATTTTTTAGAAAAAGGCAAAATGGTAATTTGCCAAAATAATCCTGGAAGAAAAGCTGAGGCCCTGCAGGCCTCGGGTGACGGCCCGATTTCTGGTTCAGATGATCTGCAAATCTGACACACCCTAGTCGGATTTGGTCGGATACAGGCGTGACGTCGAATTTCACGTTGATAGAAAAAAACTCATATGGGGACGAGTGTCCGCGTGACCTCAGGGTGGAGGGCAGCGGCGCGCCCGCCCATTTGAGGCCCATGGGAGGGGACCTGTGCGGCATTTGCATGAAACGACCTTGTGAAATTACCTGGAAGAAGAAGCCGGTGGAAGTGAAACTGCGCCACATCAGATTGAAAAAAAAAAAAAGAATAATAATAAGAATAAAGATAAGAATGGATGAGGAGAAAGGGGAGGAGACAAACGGAAAAAGGTGGGGAGAGAGGGAGGATGGAGTGGAGGGTGCAACAGAAGGAAAGGAAAGAGAAAGAAGAAAAAAAAGGAGGAAGAACACATTGGTTTCCTAGTTCACTAAGAAGAAGCACGGTTGCGAGTGAGGCTTACCAGAGGTAGGGGTTTCTCTACTACGATTATTCTTGTCCTAAGGGCCATTAGGAAAACAGGCATGGAGTTCGGATCTTATTAAGCCAGGAGCTGGATTCATAACAGTTTGGATGGTATTGATGGGTTTCTTAGTTGCATTCGGGTTCTAGAATTTCAGTCATGGAACAGGTACTAATATGGGATTTGAACATGAAGATTTTCATTGTGTGACATGTTGTTTGTTTTTTTTTGGTTGGAGACTGAAACTCCAGTTTGCATGTTGATTGCTTGATTGAATAACATGCGGGTTGTTTGTTTAGTGTTGATATATGTATGCTTAATATATTAACATGGGTTTTGAATGGATCATATCGAAGGGTTGTCCAAATAAAAATAAATTGATATCGAGAGGGTTGTCTAATATGTTTTTTGATATCGGGTTGTCCATGAACTTGATCGGGAGGGATTTGTCAGTGAACTTCTCGGAGGGGGTTGTCTCTAATGAAATGATTTATAAACAAAAATCTTTTGTTTTTGTAGCAGTTTTTGTATGGCATTGCATGTGCACTTAGGTGAGGGAGTAGCCCTTGTAGAAGCATTTCTCTGCCCCGGGAATTGCTCACCAGGATTGTGGGGAAAATACTTTCGGTGCGGAGGTACGAAGGTGGACATGTGGAGGGTTGAAGTTGGAAGAAGAGGCTAGATTTGGCTTCACTTGTGTTTTTATAAAATTCTGGGTAGAAACCCAATTTCTGGATCTGTAATGAGTCGGAGTTCTAATAAAACTCATTTTTGTATGATTTTATATAGTTTGACAATTTTTTTCCAGGCTTCTTGATTACCTTTGTCATAAAAAGGTTGTGGTATAATGAATTTAAGGTGTGCGAAAAAGAAAAAGAAAAAGGAGGCCGGAGGTGCGGAGACCCGGGACAGTCACCATTTTGATCTGTCTGAGCAGAAAAATTCCTATCATCGAGCAGAGTTTTGTTCTGTCGAAACGGGGCCTTACGTGTCGCAATAGGGTTCTTAGAGACCAGGGTTCTTAGAATGACGTACGGCCGGCAGAAAGCGAACACGATGAGCATATGTCTGCGGTACGGGATCTGTAGCAACGGCCCGTCGCGCGCGCCGTGAGCAGATCTCGGCCTTGTGTGCGGTAGGGGATCTCCATCATCGCGACATGGATTACCGAGCGCGCTAGGCGGTTTGGGTCGCGAAGAGAAACTCTGTCGCGACATAGCTTTCGCGTGACGTGTCTGGCGAAGTCGCGATGTCGTGACGAGGGACTTGAAATTTAGATCGGCGTCTTGAGTGTGACGAGGCCGCCATGCCATGACGAGTTTTCCAGGTGGGACATTCTGTGGCGACCGAAGATTTGTCTTCGTGATAGGGTTTCGAAGGTGGTGTTCGCGGCCGGGGTGTTTTCAGGCGCTGGCGGCCCTGGCGCGTAACGGCGTAATGCGTGGGCGGGATGCGCGTGGCCGGCTCTCGGCCACGTGGCGCGGCGGGGATCCCCGTGCGACATGGTTCTCGAGCATGTTGGGGCGGTTTGGGTCTCGACAAAGAAACTTTCTTTATCGCGACCTGCTTTCTTGTGGCCTTGTGTGCGGCGAAATGCGATGTCGTGACAAGACTTGGGGGTACGGAGCTGGGGTGTCTTGGGTTGCGACGAGGCAGCGCCTTGTGTTCGCGTGATTTTCGAAGTCGGACATTCTTGTTCTTGACGAGAAGATTTTATGTGACCAAAGTTGAGGTGGTGTTGCGATAAGGTTTTTTTTTTTTTTTTTTCTGTTGCGACCCACAGGGCAGGCCTGTGCGCGTGATAGGGTGCTAAGCGACACGTGAGTTTGGACACGTGCGTGATGCGGCTTACGGCATCGGTGTTGCGTACCGGCAGAGATGCCGCATACGGCGATCGCGACATTGTAGTCGTGATCGCGTAGCGTGGCAGAAGCACGCCCACATGAATTAGTGCACATGGGCGGCTGACGGGGGGATTGTTGAGAGAGGCTGCGACTGTGGGCCCTTATCTTTGCTCTGATATGACGAGTTGAGTCAATAGCGAAAAAAAAAAAAAAAAAAAAAAAAAAAAAAAAAGAAAAAAAAAGAAAAAAAAAATCGACCCCTGGGATTTGGGGCATCACAAAATGAGTCTTATTTTTATCATTTGCCATAAGATTACTCTTATTTGAAAGAAAAAAGGAGAAAAAAAAAAAAAAGTTATTTTGAGTCCAAATGGAGAGAAATAGAGAAGGAAGAAGAAGAAGAAAAAGAGAAGAGGAATGAGAGAAAGGAAGAATGGGGAAGGGGTAGTCTCAGGTGTTGGTGTCCAATAGAAGAAAGATAAAAGGAGGTTAGTTGGAGTAGTTTAGTAGGGGATGGCTAGAGAGAGAAGATAGGGGTAGGGGTAGGGGAATGAGGAGATAAGAAAAAAAATAATAAAATAAATGAAAAGAATGTTAATAATAATAATAATAATAATAATAATAATAATATGTAATATAAGCAGCCTGGCAAGTAAGACTAATTTTGAGGTCTATAAATATGCTCATCTTCGATGGAGCTCCCGCAGTAGTGAGCACATGATGATGTAATTACGAAGCAGAGGTATGAAAATAGGGGAGTGTAATTAAGTGAACTATAACAAAGAATAGAAAGAGACCCCCGAAAAAGTCCTTGAGCATTGACACATTAAACAGAGACAACGAAAGGATTCTAAAAAAAACTCAAAATACGAGCAACAAAAGAAAAGGGCTAAGACACATAAGAGTCACCATGTGAGTCCAAACTACCTCCAAATGGTTTTCAAAAGTGGCTCGAGAACCGATATCAAAGTTGAGTACTAGTAGGACCACCAACTAATAAAATAATAAACATACGCAAGGGGAAATCTACACTCACTAAGTGAAGGTGGTAAGGCGAAAGACATGACAACTAATTGAAACTCAGGGTGGCTCCTGAGAAACTCAAAAAGAGTTGAGGCTCTGGCTCTACTACCAATGAGGGTGAAAAGGATGTGTGAATAGAAGGACTAACACGTCTAACACCAGAATGTGGACCAGAAGCCAAATAAGTCATGCTAAACAATTAGCGAAGCTTGAGAGAAATGTCATGGTCATAATGATCGAAATGGTGAAGTAAACATAATCCAAAATGATATCGACAGGCTGTGAATGTGAATGAGATGAACAACTCAGAGATGTGGATGAGATTAGCAGTTGAGCCATGGGTGAGATGGATGCAGGGATATGGATAGAGTAATTCGCTGGAGATGTGGATAGAATTGCAGTTTAAGGCTATGGGTGAGATGAACAACTTGGGGCTATGGATGAGAGTGATATACCTGATGATAGGGGCATTGGACACCCACGAAGATCGCGTCTTGCGACTCCAAGTCAAACTATTGAGGATGACTAAAACAAAGATCTACACAGTGAAAAATGATATAAATAATATCTAAGGAGGGGAGCTCCTAATAACCTCAAATAAAGGATGAAGGGCCTAAATGAAACTAAAATATCAGGATGTCAAAATCATGACTAACATGATGAACAACTCTTGGCTATGGATACGATGAATAATACATGGTTGTGATGAAAGTACTGAAAGATATGGGCTGTATAGTCGAAGCAAGGTATTGAAAGATGGGGACATAGTACGCTTGAAACAAGACCATTAGAGAAGATGAGGTGCATGCGCTTAGTAATGAATCACTGCATTAGGGGAGCCTTGTATGCTTGAAGCAAAGAATATTATTAAAAGGCTGAGGCCTTGTATGTGAAAAAAAGAAATGCACAAGATATGGGGGCATTGTATGCTAAAAGGAAAATACTAAAGATAAGGGCATTATAAGCAGAACAAGTACTAAAGGTAGTGACATTGTACTCTAAAAAAAGAAATCTGCTGAAGAATCTGAATACTTACATGGGCCTTAGAAAGGAAATACGAAAATATGGGGACATTGTATGCCTAAAAAAAAAAAAAAAAAAAAGGAGCACTATACGCCCAAAGCAAGACCACTTAAATATGGGGGCACTTTATGCCTAAAGCAAGACCACTAAGATGAGAGCATTATGGCTTCGAGAAACAAGACTACTTGAAAGATAGAGCCTTGTACACCGAGAAACAAGACAGTAGAAGATGGGGGCATAGTACCTTGACAGAAACCTTAATAGGGACTTCCTAGGATTAGATCAACTCTTTGAACGAGGGATCTAAGATAATCTCTAAAAAGAAGAGATGCTCTTGGACAACTAAACGAATAGTAAACAAATCTATAATTGAAAACACCTAAAATAAAACTAAGGCATGAGAAAGGTGTCTAGAGCTAAGAGTAGCTAAAGAATACTAAATGAGAGAGGTGACTCTGAATGAACTCACTGAAAAGGGTATGTGTTAAGACCAAACTGTATGATGTGATCAGTGTATGCCAAACTTCTGATATTGCCACCCAAGAACTTTTCAAGTCTGCGATATTTGTGCCCCAGCTTGTTAAGACCAAAGCTTTGTTCAAACAAAGTTATGACTTTGCCACCAAAGGACTATTATATTAAAGCGGCCTTTTAAAAGCATTAAGACCATTTTTCATATACATGAAAAGATGATTTGTCCTTTGTCAAAACCATTTCTAGTAAAAAATTTGAGTGTGGTCTTGATGCTAAACTTTGCAATGCAGCCAAACCGCGTCTTAGTTGACTTGTGTTATGTCACGAGCAATTTTTGTCACGACAGGATTGCCTTTTTTCGTGATAGAGTTCATTTGTTAGTCTTCAGCTTTTTATGTTGCGACATAAATTATATTGTCACAACACAACTTCTTTGCTCTCTGCTTTAATTGTTGTCAGCGGCAGGCAGATTATCGCAGTTTTCTTCTAATCTTCTTGATAATGTCACGATGAAAAATACTTTGTCTCGATAAAATTTCTCTTTTCTAGCCATTGAGTTAATATGCGAGCTTTGTTCGCGACATTTGAATTCTTGTCTGTGAAGATATAGTTCCTTTGGTACACTTGAATTTTGTGTACGTGACGCCACAAAAAATTATGTCGTGAAAAGGCTGTTGCATTTTCCCACCCTTTTTGTATTTTCTATTTGTTTTCTCTATTTTTCAAATAACACTGAAAACATACAGATTGATGGACTATATTCCATAATTTGGCATAAAATAGATCTAAAATTGTTAAAAAACATGCTAGAAAAATGGATTAAAAATAGATGAGTTTAGACTCATCATTCCTCAAGCTTGAAGCTTTGCTTGTCCCAAACAAAGAAAAGAAATTTTGTTGTCCTTAAACAATTCGGTCTGTAATTCAACCTTTTATTTTTAAGGACATTTTTTACATTTAAGCTTCGATTGGGTAGGAAACATATGTCGATTGTAAAATTACTTATAAACACGTTCAATCTGAGATGGAAAATTTTACATTGATTCTTTGAACCAACAAATAATTCATATGGTGTAACAGTTTAATGTTCAATCTGATTTTATGCCGTATCTGCTGGTCTTTACTCTTTTTCTTTGGAAGATCAGTTAATCTTCTGGGATAATACTTAGTTGTTATAATCTCTTTCATTTTTAAAGTCCCATATGCTTGTTTATCATATTAATCTCCACTAATGTAGGCATAACACCACCTTCAGAATAAAATAGGTCTGTAATGTGTGGCTTGGGCAGTGAGTGGGTAATTGGACACTTTAGGCTCAATTATTACCCTGGAATTTCGACAACACACTCTTGCCTTCTTGATACATCCTTGATTTCTCTTGATTGTAAGTTTCCAACCTTCCCATCAGGTTTGTGCATCTGTCTGCATATTCTTCATTTGGTATATTTTTCTCTTTTCCTTTCCCACACACAGAAGATAACTTCTCTTCCTTATTTTAGAAGCTTTTTCACTTTTTATCTCTCACCAAGTTTTATGGAATGGTGCAATGTTGGTTTTTTAAAGCTTTCTACCACCTTTAACGAACTTTGGGTTAATGCTCCCATACCAGAAATGACATTGGGTACTAGGTGTTTGAACACCCTTAAGAGACAATGGTTCGAGGAGGAAGGCTATAGGATGAAACTCATTCCTCCTTGATGTTTTACTTTTCCTTTGCTTCTTTCATAATTATCTTCATATTTTCTTATTTCTTTGCATTGTCTTTCTCAGCCCTTTTCATGTTTCTGACTTGAAATAATATTGTATGAGCTTGTCATTTTCTATCCTTGATGTACTTTGTGTGATAATCTAGGCAAATAAGGGTTCTTTATTGTAGGATTATGTTTAGGGAAGAAAATTGGCTTTCATTTGCTGGTTGATGATGAGATTGGCTATAGGCTCAAATAAGGAACTAGTGTATATGCTTATGCATATAAGGCGGAACTTTGAAGGCTCGAGCTTCCGAGGATGGCCTAAAATCATTTCTGTTAGTGGTATTACCTAAGTTTCTCTTTGATTAATAATCTAACAGGTTCTATAGGACATTGGAAGCTTCTTGTGATGGATCGGAGGATGTTCCTAGTTTAGCTGTTCTTTCAGAGTTATTGTTGACCACGTGTAAAGTTTATCAGGATTTTTATAACCAAACTGTTTACACAAACAAAATTATAGGTCTTATCTGTTCCATCAATTTATTAAAGCCTTCCTTAATCTTGAAGTTCAACACATTTATTCATAACCTTACAACTTTCCATTTCCATTCATTCATCCCTACCCTATTGCATCTATCGATTTTGTTTGGTTTGGTGTTGTTATGTTGCCCTAACGATTCATGAGATTCATTTTAATCATGCTTTCAGCTCAAAATAATCCAACACAACCACAATTTCATTCTTTCATCAATTTCATTCAACCAAACATGCTGCATAAATTTAACAATTAGATCCAAGTAGCTGGTTTCTCAATTATTTCAACTAGTTATTCCTTAAAACTTCATCAATTCAAACTTATTCACAAGTAAACACAAAGAAGGAACGCACATAAACACAAAAAATTTTACAAACAGTGAACATGAATTTCAGCACAAAAATTGCATAATTTATATTTTAGTGAATGTTTCAAGAGTAGACATTATGTACAGAGAGGGAGAAGAGATGGAAGAGCAGGTAGAGCTATTTTCTTTTTCTGTCATGCCTATGGGAGGGAGGTAGGTTAACTAAGTCTAATTTATACCCAGTTGCAGGGATTTGGACTTATGGCTGTCTTGACTTACTGCCTTCTCCATTTCTGTTTAGTACAGACCACTCCATGGTTAGGGCTAATGCTTGATCATTTCATTTTATCTTTGCCCAATAGAATTCAGGGTTCCCTCAAACTCACCTTGGGCAGAGTACATTTTGATAAGGTTTTTGTAGATCATATCCAATCTTTCCGTCTAGCATTTCTCCCACGTAGTTCGGGGTGCCTCGGTCTTTGTCCACTGATTAAGTTCTTATCTCCTTCTGGTGCTCCTTGTATAGATACCCCGAGGCATACGCCTTATCTGTGAGTTCTTCTCCATAGCATCCTCGCCTCTTTCATGATCTTGGTAGCTCACTTTGTCTCTTTTGAGGTACAGTGCGAGAAAAGCATCTTCTCTTGCTCTCAGTTCTTCACTCAGCTCTTGTTCTCTTATCTCCCATTTACTCTTCCATTCCTCATCTCTATGCTTTAGAGCTTCTTCTAAGTATTGGTCCCTTTTTTTCAACTCAGTCTCCATGTACTCATCCATGAGTTGCAGTTGGAGCTTCAACTGGCTGTCCCTCTCTTCCAGTTCTTGCTTCATGGCCTTCAGCAAGTCTAGCACTACAGCATTGCTATTTAGAGGCTTTGAGCTTTCGGCCTGCTCTAGGTGGACTTGTCTCACCTCGAGAGAAGGTCGGTTGGGCTCACCTTCTGCGCCTTTGTGGGAGCTACGGTGCCTATCTTGAATTTGAGGTACATTTGTATTTCTAATGGTTCTTCTTCTTCCCTTACAGCTTCCACATGTCTTCCTGTTTACGTTTTTTGGGCCTTGGTGATTCACTGGTAATGTCGAGGGCGATGTCTTGAAGGCGATTATCACCACTTATTTCTCACATCTCCTTGGACACCACCCAAGATGCAGAGTCTTGAAATAAGTGATGGGTGAGGAATCAGCCCTTTGTATCCTCCTCTGTAGTAACTTAGAATTGAGTTTTCTATTATTTTTCCCATACTGAATTTATACCCCTTGAGGATGGCATATAATAAGGCGCCTCTTTCTATACATTTGTGCATAGGTCTTTGTAGGCGACATGTTGATTTCTAAAATAAAACCAGAGTGCTCCTCTAGTGATGGACTCATGTGAGTTTTTTTCTGGTGGCATTCCACTTTCCTTTGCCATCGATGTGGTCTACAATCTTAGTGGTAAAGTGTTTCCTTAGTCTTTTGAATTTCGACCCATTCTTTTTCTCTTGAAGATTGTATGTGCTATCTATTTGTTCTCTGCTGAAGGATATCCATTTTCCTCTTACGTATATAGTTTTATCCTTCATCCCCACCATATTTGAGTAGAACTCCTTCACCACATCTACAAATCTCGAAGCCTTGTGCTCACAAAATAAATGCCATCCCTTGCTTTCTATCAGCTCTTGGAATAGAGAAACCCATTTGTTAAAGCCTCTTTCCACGAAACTGCATGCGTAGTTTGTCCTTCAAATGTCTCATATATCGAGAACACGATCACTAGCTTTTTGTTTGCTGCTCTCTGCTTCTTCATTTCCTACTTTTCTCTTTTTAGATTCTTCCACTGTCTGCTCAAACACTTTGTTTACCTCGTCCCTTTCTTCACCTTGCTCCGCTACTGCTTAAGTGGCTTGAACTGTCTCATTTTCCCACTCAGCATACTCTTCCACGATTTCATTGAGGTTTGGAACTAGGTTGGTGGGCGACATCAGTGATTTTAAGGATCTAGGTTTTGAGCAGTGAGAGAGATTTGGTGAGTGAGGCTGAATGGTTTGAATGTTATGAGGCAGATGATTCTTCAGTCTTCAAACTTTTCTATTTATAGGCCAAGAGTTGTTGTGCTTCATTAATTGTCATGACAAATTTTTGATCTAAATTTGAGCCCTTTTTGATGCAGTGTTCTGACTTAAAAAGTGATGTCGCGATAGAAAATTTCACTTAATTTTGGATTAGGGCAATTCTTTGTCACTACAAAGCAAAATTTTTGTCGCGACAGGAAATTATCTTTTCTCCAGTTGAATTATGTTGCGACATATTGAATTCTTGTCGCGACATGATTTCTGAGGTTCATGCTTGCTGTTTGTCGCAACAAAAAGAAAGCATGTCGCAATAGAAATCCTTACCACTTAGATGAGGTTTTATATTTTTCTTTGTCACGACAAGGAAAATCAATGTCCTTGTTTTTATTTTCATACTTTCACCCATTCATCCCAAATGACTTTATGCAATAAAGTCTTTCCGCTTAATGCATACTTGTGAAAACACATGTTATCATCAAACAATTTCAATTCAAGCATGAACAACAATTCTTTTTTCTTCACTTAATATCATTCATCAATTCATTCAACACGACATTTAAACAATTGGCATTAGAAAGTTGTCTAATAATTTATGCTCTAACAATCATCAAATTCCCCCAAACTTCAACTATGCATTATTATTAAAGCAAATTGTGGGAAATAGAAATACTCCCCCTTGTAGCTATTTTCTACATATTTTAGTTTGAGAAAGTGTGCTTTCTAATACCATTTCCTTCCAGTTCACCTTCTCTGTTCCTGAAAAAAAAAAAATATCAGCAAACTATCAAAACACATAATAAAATTTCTAGAAAAATTTAAAACTAGAATTTCAAACTCATAAAAGTAATCAACATTAATCAATTTCTCAAAATTAAAATTCTGCTTGGGTTGCCTCCCAAGAAGCTGCTCAGTTTAATGTCCTTGGCAGGATACTAGTGCGAGAAATGTTTCATTTCAGCAAAACTCTTTCCCCTTTTCAAAATCTGGATCTACTTCATTTATGCTTCTTCCAAGATAATGCTTCAGTCTTTGACCATTTACTTTAAATTCACTTCCAGATTCATCTTTTAGAGTTATTGCTCCAAAGGGTGTACTTGTTACCACTATGTAAAGACCACTCCATCTTGACTTCAATTTCCCTGGAAATAGCTTGAGCCTAGAGTTGTATAAGAGGACTTGTTCTCCAGCCTTGAATTCCCTCATAATCTTTTGATCATGCCACCTCTTGGTCTTTTCTTTGTAAGTGCGGAATTATCATAACCATTTCTCAACTCTTCTAGTTCATTCGTAATAGATGATCTCTTTTCATCAGCGACTTGAAAGTCACAATTTAATTTCTTGATGGCCCACATAGCTTTGTATTCCAATTCTATAGGGAGATGACAAGGTTTTCCAAATGCAATTTCGTATGGGGACATTCCAATGGGAGTTTTGTAAGCAGTTCTATAAGCCCACAATGCATCATCTAGCTTTATAGACCAGTCATTCCTGCTTGTATTTACTGTTTTCTTTAATATTTTCTTTATTTCCCTATTGAAATTATGCTTGCCCATTTGATTGAGGTGATAATGAAACTCATCACATGTCGATTCCATATCTTTTGCTCATGAGTTTTTCAAAATTTTATTGCAAAATGGCTTCCCTAAATCATGATGATTGTTACGAGTGCTCCAAATCTGCTCAAATATTTCTACGTATAAACCCTGTTGTCTTGACATCATTTTCTAGGACAAGCTGATTCTTCCACCCATTTGAATACATAATCCAGCTAGGAGAATGTATATGTTGCAAATGATGGAAAGGTCCATGAAGTCTATTCCCCAAACATAAAAATACGCACCACTACCAGAGAATTCCTTGTAAGGCATTTCATTTCTTACCTTATGTTGCACATTCTTTGTGATATGCAATGTTTACTATAAAACAGTCTTTGAATAGGGTAGGCTAATAAAAACCTGATTGCAAAATTTTTTGGGTTGTTTTGTCTCTTGCAAAGTGTCCTCCATATGGTGATGCATGATATTTCTCCATAATACCACTTTGTTATGTTTTGGAACCTTGTCTCGCTATGATCATGTTGCTCCTCTTACATAAAGTAGTGGGTCATCCCAAATATAGAATCTGATCGAGTTCTTAATTTTCTTCTCTTGGTAGGCTGGTCGGTGGCGTAACTCCTGAAGCTAAATGGTGACAATATTAGCATACCGGGTATTTGGTAGCCAGTAAACGACTGCTCTCGGGGAAAATTTTATGCTATTTCAGTTCCTTTTTCATTTCCAGCAGTCATTTCCAATCTAGACGAGTGATCACGCTGCTCGTATTGTCACTACTGCCTAACTATCTTTGATCTCAGATCAAATTCTGCGACAACACCCATCTGATTAGTCTTGGTTTGGCCTCCTTCTTTGCCATTAGATATCTAATTGTAGCATGATTGGTGTGTATTATAACATGGGACCCCAATATGTAAGGCCTGAATTTTTCACAAGCAATCACCATTGCCAGCATCTCATTTTCTGTGGTAGAGTAGTTTTCTTGTGCCTCATTAAAGGTTTTGCTGGCATAGTATATGGCCTTTCCTAATACAACTCCCATTACTGTCCATTTAGCGTCGCCACATAATTTCATAGTCATTGTTCCAGTCAGGTGTCAACATGATGGGGCTTGCCACTAAATCAGACTTGATTTCATCGAATCTGAGATCTGCATGATTCATCAAATCAAAATTTGCATCTTTTTCATTAGTATACATAATGATCTGGATATTTTTGAGAAGTCCTTTATGAATCTTTTGTAAAAACCAGCATGTCCAAGGAAGCTTCTTATCCCCTTTACTGTTGTAGGTGGCATAGGAGTTTTTAGAACAACAACTTTTGCTTGGTCTACTTCCAATCCAGCAGCAAAAATTTTGTGTCCAAGACAATACCTTATGTTACCATAAAATGACATCTCTCCCAATTTAGAGCTAGATTTTTGTCTTGACACCTCGAAGTACTGTTTCTAAATTTTCTAAGCAATTCTCAAAAACGGGATCCATATCTTAAGAAATTAAATCATAGAATTTCCATAATCTCTTCCACCAAATCAGAAAACATAGACATCATACATCTTAAAAAGGTGGCAAGAGCATTACATAATCCAAAAGGCATTCTTCTAAAAGCAAAGGTGCCATAAGGACATGTAAATGTAGTTTTCTCCTGATCCTCTAGGGCTATAGAAATCTGGTTATAACCAGAATATCCATTAAGAAAACAGTAATGGGAGTGCCTTGCTAACCTTTCCAGCATTTGGTCAATGAAAGGTAGAGGATAATGGTCATTTCTGGTAGCAGTGTTCAGTTTTCTATAGTCTATACACACTCTCCATCCTGTCACAGTTCTTGTAGGAATCAATTCATTCTTCTCATTCCTGATCACAGTGAATCCTCCTTTTTGGAACCGTATGGTAGGCTCCACCCGAGAATTTTATACGAGATTGCATATATGAAGAAGCTTGCATTTGGCCGCCGGTGCTTCATACCCGACTACTTCTTTCATTACTGGATTCAGCCTTCTCTAATGTTCTATAGAGGTTTTAGCATTCTTGTCCAACAGGATATTGTGCAGACAAATAGAAGGAGTGATTCATTGCAAATCTTCTATGGACTAAGCTATTGCCTCCTTATATTTTCTGAGAATTTCCAATAGTTTTTGTTTTTCAAGCTAAGTCGAAATCGACTGAAATGATGACAGAGCTTTCTTTTTCTGATTCACGAATCTACTCTAAATGTTCAGGTAATTCTTTTGGTGCCCTCACGAACTTTGTTTCGTTGCTTGACTTCCTCTTCATAACTCTTTGGATTTTTGTATTATTTTCTTCAACATTAGTCTTTGCCTTTTTCAATTTAACATTGGAGTCGAGAAATTCCTTCAAGATGCTCAAGATCTTTAAAATTCATCTCATTCTCATTCATTGAATTACATGAAAAATACGATCGTTATTCGAGTTGAAGCGTGAAATTTTGTTTCTAAAAATCTCTGATCAACATTACTTAATTCAAGTACATTTCAATTGTGATTGAATTGAAGTGCATTACCTCATCTCTAACTCTTTGAGAGTTAATTCTCCTTTTCACATCGATCATTTGCTCTGTTGCTAGAAAGTCTTCCCTAACGCGATGGGACTTGTTTGTTTTCTCTATATCGTGACTATAAAGTCCATTGGGAAAATGAATTTTCACTTTGATAAGCACATCTTCTAGAAATGCCCTTAGGATGGGCCAATGTTCTATCTTGCCATTTGCACAGGAGTCATGGCTATGGGGTAAGTTCCCCAGGCTTAGTCTTTTAGCAGACAAAAGGCATCGAGTTTATGCTAGCTCCCAGGAATCACATGGTGCTTTTCCCATATCAGCATGCCTAATTTTGCAGGGTATAGTGGAAAGTGCTGAATCCTGCATCTTCTATGAGTAAGAAATGCGGATGCTACTTTCTGAGTTAACATTGGGCTCACTATTCCTTCTTCAGCAATCTTTCTTTTTCTGCTCAATATATCTTTCATAAATTTTGCATAAAGAGGCATTTGGTGATGCTTACGAAAAGATGATGATCTCTATCTTCTTAAACATGTCTAAGAATATAGAGAATTACTCTTCTAGCTTTGCCTTCTATAGCCTTTGACGGATGAAACTTGAGGTTCATAAGCCTTAACCTCTTCACTTTTCCCTGGATTTTTCTTTTTCTGTTGCTCGCTGCGTCTTTATTATTTCTCTTCCTCATGGTTTACGAACTATGTTGCTTAAACTCTTCTCTAATTTCAACATAATTCTCTTCCTCAGTATCCTTCTTTTCAACTCTTCTCTCATCCAGTTCTCTGCCACTTCTCAGAAGTACTGCCATACATTCCCTTGGATCCTTCCTTGTGTCACTTGGAATTGAATCCTTGGTTTGGTCTGCATATTGAGCAGTGCCTATCAGGAGTCTCGAATTCTTCAAAGGCCTTGGTGTTGACACCGGCTCACGATTGTGTTTGCTTGGAATCTTAGCTTCGGCAAACTACGTTCATGTATATTTAACAACCTTTTGTTTCCTAATGAAACTCATATCCCAGTCTTCTAAAGGAATTAGATCTCCTGCACTTTTGATTATCCACTCTCTCTTCTTTGCTTTTCTTGGAACACAGGTTGGCTTGTCGCTTGATGGTTAATTTTGTTCAAGTGCGGGACCTGTTGTACCCCTCCACCATGAAAATTTTCATGATTCCTCAGTCTTTGGTGCCCTGGTGTGTTGGCAAGTTGGGGTTAGGCAGAGTGATAACTTCTTTGCTCATTCCTGTGCGAGTGCTCTTGACTTAAGCGGGTTCTTCTTCAAGCGGTCCTAAACCGCACTTCTAATTCATTCTTTTCTTGCTCCTACTTCATGTAGTATACATTCTCCTTTCATTTTCTTCCAGGTTTGTTCATCGAATCGACTTTGCTTTATGGCAATTATCTTTGATTCAACTCAATCGAACCACTTCCCTTAATTACTGTGGTGCTCCACGAAGCTTCAAATGGAGCCTTAGTTGCATTTGGCAAGGTCTTCAAGTAGTTGCTTGCCTCCTTCCTTCTTCTCTTAAAGCCCCTGGCGGATATCAATTATACCCTTGGAGGCATAATTCATGGCATGATAGAATATATCCATCTGAGTGGTTAGATCTATTCCATGCACAAGACATCTTTTTAACAATCTCTTAAATCTTTCCCATGCGTTGTAGAGACTCTTATCTTCCCTTTGCTTGAAGACAATTATTTCTCCTCTTCTCTCAGAAGTTAGAGCTGGAGGAAAAAATTTGCTAATATAGGCCTCCACTAATTGTTCACTGATCCAACTGGCAATCAATCAAACCATGTTGTTTCCACGTCTCGGTGAAAGGGGCTGCCGACTTGATTGCAGGTCTCCACCCGTTCAGTTTGATTGTGTTGGCCATCCTCGCCAGATCTTCCTATGTGCTCGTTTGGGATGCGGAGGGATGACCGGTGAATTGGTGTTGCGCGCCATACTGTAGTAACCAATCGCGGCCCATTTCGAGTGTTGGCTTCAATTGCGAGGTTGTCTCCGCGGTAATTACTTTCTTCTTAGATAATTGGCCTCCAAAAGTCCTCCATAGTATTAGGCCTCTAAGGTCTCTCTGCTTCTTCTTCTTCTTTTGGAATAGCTTGCAGTCTTTCTCTTTGATTTTCCATATTTCTGGATTCTGCACTTGTGATCTTCCTCAAATTCTTCAGCGTTCTCTCAATTTCAGTGTCTAGAGGCAACAGATCTGCTTCTAGTTTTCTAGGCATTTAAAATCTTCCTGAAATAGAAACACACTAAGATCAAATGAATTATGTGGGAGACAGTTATCTCTATTTAAGCTCATAGAAAAATTTTAGTAGCTTCTTCAGCTACTGCCATTAAAATTGTTTTTGTGATTTTCTGAAATTTAAAATAACAAAAAGAAAAATGTCCAAATTAGTAAATTTCTTTTTGGTTAGAATATTGATCTTTAAATTCATAAATTCGATTCCTCGGCAGCGGCCTTAGCTTGTTAGACAAACTATATGATGTGATAAGTGTATGCGAACACGGTACTACCACCGAGAACTTTTCAATCTGACGATGGCACGAAACATTTAGACAACCGGTTCAAACAAAGTTGACTCTGCCATTAAAATTTATATCTATTCCACAATATGCGCGAACTTGTTAAGACAATTTTTCATATACATGAAAAGATGGATTTGTTCTTTTTGTAAAATGACTCATTAAAAATTTGATTGTGGTCTTGATGCTAAAGACTTTGTCGCAACATAAAAACACTTGTCTCAGTTGACTTGTGTTGTAATCTGAGCAATTTTGTCGGCGGCAATTGTCTTTGTTCTGCAGCGATTCATTTGTTAGTCTTCAACTTTTTATGTTGCGACATAAATTATATTGTCGCGACACAGCTTCTTTGCTCTCTGTTTTAATCGTTGTCGCAACAGAGTCAAGGATTGTCGCGACAGTTTTCTTCACAATCTTCTTCAATAATGTCGCGATAGAAAAACTCTTTGTCGCGACAAAATTTCTCTTTCAGCCATTGAGTTCTATTTGAGCTTTGTTGCGACATTTAGTTGTTGGCTACGACATAGTTCCTTTGGCCTGCTTGAATTTTGTGTCGCAACATATGAAAATTATGTGTGATAAATTTGCTTCATTTTCCACCTTTTTACTTCTTTGCACTTTTGTTTTTTTTCAAATAACACACCGTCATAAAGTTGGTGAATATTCTATAATTTGACATAAAAATAGATCTAAAATTGTTAAAAACATGGCAGAAAAATGGATTAAAAATAGATGAGTTTTAGACTCATTAGTATGCCCCTATAGAAAAGCTGTGAAAAAGGGTAGATTCTAAGCAATAACTCAAAAAGATCGATGGACATATTAAATGCCTATGAAGCCAACACAAGATGTCAATAATCGCTACAAAGGGGGTATGCCCAAGTACAATAACTCACGAGCAATAACAAATGGATCGAGTAATCATGAAATCAACAGAAGATATGACAATCTCGATGAAAGGGGTATGCCCCAGTTGAATGATGATCAAACACACAATCAAATCTATCTTCCCACACTAGCCAAAAGGTACAAACTCATGCCTGAGTACATCTATAGAGATCAATCCTCAATGATGTCAAAATTTGCTCACCGTAATAGTGCCTTGATGAAAAATCCAAAAATGAATTCCTAATACTGAAAAATCATACGTAAGTCAATGCTCTATCAAAAAACAAGACGTAACAAAACATGGCTCCGAATCTATAACCACCACCTTGACATAAGCACCACCTCGGCATAAGAAGTAATGCGAGAGTGGGATGCTGATCAAGTGTTCCATTATAAAATAACATCAAGTTAAAAATATGATAAATGTTCATGTCTTCTTAAAAAGGTTTGGTGATGAGGGACATCATATGATCATGCATACTACTAATGGTACCAAATCGTCAATCAATTGAATGGCTAAAAAAACTGATCTAAAAATCGTAGTAATCCCAAAATGCCTCGGCTAGACAATAATATGATGGGTGCTCGTAATCAACTAACAAATATATAACCAAAACATCAAGAGACTCAGTGATCTCGAGGATAGAATCACGCATCTCATGAAACTTAACTGGATCTCACATGAATTTGAAAATCTCAAAGTATGAGGAAATATTTATTTCATGGTATTTTTTTTTCCATTCCCTAACATTTTATGAGAGCCCAATTGTAGACCCTAAAATTAGTCTTGTATCTTTTATTATTATTATTATTATTAAATATTCTTTTTTTTTTTCTTATCTCCATATTCCCCTATCTCTTATCTTCTCTCTCTACCCATCCCCTCTCAACTACTCCAACCTAACCAACTAATCTCCTCTTGTCTTTATTCTTTTTGACACCACACTTGAGACTTTTCCCCCCTTCTTTTTCATATCTCCTTCCTCTTCTCTTCTCCCCACTTTTGCTCATCTTCTTTTTCTTCCTTCTCAATTTCTCTCTATTTTGAACTCATAAAAGAACTATTTTTTCTCTCAATTTTCTTCCAAATACAAGCAAATCTAAGGCAAATATAAAAGAGAAGACTCCCATTTTCAAGTTTCTCCCCCTCTACCATTTTTTTCTTCTTATTTTTTTCCACGACCCCCTACCATGGCCGATAAGGTCACCGGAAGGTTGCCTTTGGTGGTGACTTCCTTTCCCCTATTTCATCTCTCATTCCCTCCTCTTTTACTTTTTCTTTCTCCCATTCATTCTCTTTTATTTTCCCTCTCATTTTCTCATCACCCAAACACCATTTTCTCTTATTTTCCCAACTTGTACATATTGAAGTCTCCATAAAATAAACAAATGTCTCTTTATCATTTTCTTTGTTTTGGTGTGTATAAGTGTATGTTTAAGTATGCTGTCTTTTGCTGGATTGAATTGTGTGATATGTGGGCTTGTTAAGTGATATGAAGCTTGTTATTAGAGAAATTTATTTGAATGAAGCTTGAATTTTGTACATTGTATTTGACTTAATTTTTGGGGTATTTATGCTTAATTTTAATCTTGGGTTTTAATAGTTAGATTGAAATATTTTGAATGTATTTTGAGTTGTAAAATATTAACTAAATATTTTGGATGTAATTATAAATTTCTTGAGAAAAAAGTCAAAGAATTCCAAATCCTCAAAATTAAGATTCTCCTTTTAGGCATAAGAGAACAACTTTTTTAAAGGTTGTTGTGTAAACCCCCACATGTCTAAATATCAATAATCGTCCAATTAGTTTTACCTCTTAAATCAAAGTATAAGAATGATAAATATAAAAATGGTTACATAAATCATAGAAATAAAGGTTTTTAGGTTAAAATAACATTAAAAATGAATCCATAACGTCGAAAAACCTTAGAGTAGTCCTATGGCTGAATTTGAGAGTATAATTAGCCATGTAATTTGAAGAAAGACCAAAATACCCCATGAACAATGATTTTCAGGACAAATAGTTAAAACCTAAACTTTTCTTCTCTTTCTCAGATTTTCTCCCACCCACTACTTTTCCCCACACCTCTTGAAATACAGGGATCGTTGGAAAAAGAAGGAAGGAAGAAATTGAGGCCCCAGGAGATTTAGATGAGAATGTGATGCAAAAAGCTTAAGATGCCGTATCAGCAAGTTGAGTAGGGGTTTCTCCCATTCACTTACATTGAGGCTAGGTTATTATATATGTACGTTTTGGGGCTATAAATGCTATATTTCTGGGTGTTCTAAAATTATTCTCCCTGTATGTGAGAATGAGGAGTTTTATTCTTAAACGGGATTAAATGGGGAATTGATTTCTAAATGCGTAGAGTTTTGCAGCCAGTGGAGAAATAACATGGGTGCGATCTCTTGTATTTTCTAAATATTTCTTGACTTGTTTTATGATTGTTTGTGGATTCTTATAAGTTTTTTCGGTAAATTGGAGATGTATGGAATGATTGGTTATGAGATTGATGGTTGGTAAAATAATTTTCTGGTATGGTGACTGAGGAATCTAGTGGGGGATTCAACTATATTGTGGGGGAGTCGAGCATATTGTGGGGACAGAGCCTATATGATGGGGGATTCTTATATGGTTTGGGAGTTCTTGTATGGTATGGGATTCTAATATAGTATGGGGATTCTTATATAGTATGGGGGATTCTTATATAGTATGGGGGATTTTTATATAACATGGGGGATTCTTATATAGTATGGGGGATCCTTATATAGTATGGGGGATTCTAATATAATATGAGAGATTCTAATATAGTATGGAGGATTATTATATAGTATGGGGGATTTTTATATAACATGGGGATTCTTATATAGTATGAGGGATTCTAATATAGTATGGGGGATTCTAATATAGTATGGGGGATTATTATATAGCATGGGGGATTTTTATATAACATGGGGGATTCTAATACAGTATGGGGGATTCTTATATAATATGGGTGATTGGTTATGAGATTGATTGTTGGTAGGATAAATTTATGGTATAGTGATTGGAAATTAAAAGGAGATGAGAGGTTCCTTGTAAGGATGCTCTATTTTCTTAGGAGTTCCTAGTAAAGGATGCTTGAAATACTACTATGAAGAGTGAGAGGTTCTTGTAAGGATGCTCTGACCAAATCTTAAGAGGTTCCTAGTAAGGATGGCAAATCACGATGGGAAGAGTGAGAGGATTTCTTGTAAGGATGCTCAACCTATGCTTTCGAAGGTTCCTTGTAAGGTGGCAGAGAAAACTACTATGATGAATGAGGTTTCCTTGAGATTATGACCTATGCTCAAGAGGTTCCTTGTAAGGATGTAGAAAACTACTATGATGAATGAGAGGTTCCTTGTAAGGATGCTTCGACCTATGCTCGAAGGTTCTTGTAAGGATGCTTGAGAAAACTACTATGATAGATGAGAGGTTCCTTATAAGGATGTTCAACCTATGCTCGAGGGTCCCTTGTAGGATGCTTGAAGAATACTATGATGAATGAGAGGTTCCTTGTAAGAATGCTCAGCCACAACACTCCGAAGGTTCCTTGTAAAGATGTGAGAAACACTACTATGAAGAGGGAGTTCATAAGGATGCTCTAAATATTCTTAAGAGGTTCTAGTAAGGATGCTTGAAATACTACTATGAAGAGTGAGAGGTTTATTGCAAGGTTGCTCATTTTATCTCAAGAAGGTTCGATGAGATACTTGAGAAACAAAAATAACGATAGGGCAGTTACTTGTTAGTATGCCACACCCCTTAAAATAACAGTTGAAGTAATTATTTAGTGAAGCTTGTTTATGATTACAGTTTACGTTGCTTGAGTGTACATTTACTTATGTGTTTTTATATAAACTTGAGATCTGTTTAAAATGTCTTTGTTTTATGAAAAATTGTACATACATGATATGTTATAAAGAAATGAGGCCAAGTATTTTCATACTTTTCTAAACCTTGTTGGAGTTGGGAGGTACCCTCTAGGAGCTTTATGCTCCCACCCCCCTGCCCACATTCCTTTTCAGAATTTTACCTTTGAGGAGGTGGTAGGGCTGAGAACCCGTGCTGGAGGCCCTAGAAGGAATTTAGATTCAGGGTCCTCGGGTGAGAGGAACTTCCGGTGGGCCCAGAGGTAGTGAAGAAGAAGGCGGATTTTGCTTTATTTTTTGATTTTTGTAATTTTGGATCGAGATATCCGATTTGAAGATAATACAAAGATGATATTAATGGTCGTGGCTTGCTGTTATCTTTTGGAAAGGTTATTGCTTAGGTATTACATACGGTGAATAAATCTTTTGGGATAATGTTGTAAATATTTTATGGATAAATGGGCCAATTGGTTGATGAATTAGAATTGCCTGAGGAGTTGTGTTTTGGGTAGAATAGAACAAAGGAGACTACGCTTGAATTTTGTTCAGTGAGACCAGGTTATTTATGGATTTTATTAGTGCTCTCATGGTGTAAATGGTTGTTAGTATGTAATGTCGTCCCAGGGGAGGATTTGAGTCATTACATGTTGTATATACTTATCCAAGTCGTCGAATTAGAGAGAAAAAAAGGCTTTCAATATCTGTATGGTTTCTCTTTTCTAAAATTCATTGTGAGGCTTAGAGAAAGCAATGAACATCGTGTTCTTTCCAATGTTTGGGAATTGCTTAAGTGCTTCGTTTGCTTGTATTTCATGTACTTTTCAATCTATCAGGTTTGTTTGTTTGTTTTTTTTTTTATTTTTTTATTTTTTATTTATTTTTTTTTTATCCATAAAAGTTATTTTTATTTTTTTATCCATAAGTTATTTTATTTTTGTTGTCTTTTGAGACATTAAAAGAGAAAAATGGAAATTTTCTTAAGAATTTTTTTTGTTTTGTTGTGGTGATTTTTGAATTTCACACGGACATACAAAATAAAAGTGTGCGGACGTCCAAGAAATTAAAGTGTTTCCAAACTAGAATGACTCGTAAAATCAAACTTCTAATCAAACTATGTAGGCTCCTTGGTTCCCTTGATAGTTCCCCAGAATCAAAGTAGAAAACGTTGTACGAATGAAAATATTGTAGGAATTAAATGCTGAAGAAAAATGTTAGATTTCCCTTGGAAGGAATGAAATAACATGATGCTGAAAATTAACAGACTTGAATGAAACTTGGAAACATAATTCTAGAATTGCTGAAGTAAACATTGGATTTCACTTTGAAAATAATATTGTGCTAGAAAATTGATAGAAACTACAATAGAAATAACATTGTGTTGGAAATTGACGAACTTGGCTAAACTAGGAAATAAAATTTTGAAAATGATGAAAGACTGATTGAAAAGTTAGGATTTGTTGAAGTAGATTGACATTGAGTCGATTGATTTGTTGAGTTGTTGATTGATTGATTGTTCTGCTGTTCCTTTTATAAATGTAGACGACTTCTTGCCTAAATCTCATTTTCCCTCTCTCCCACTTCACGAAATATTGTCCACTTCTTCAATTAAGAAAGTTTGTTCCTCAAGAATTCGTCCACGTCGCTATTAGGGAGGCTTGTTCCTTAATAACTTCATCCACGTCTACATTAGGAAGTCTTGTTCCTCAAGGAAATTCCACGTCTGCAAATAACTGCTTCACCTCTCTACCACTTCCGATAAAGCTGTGTTGACCAAAAGAATTTAAAAAATTTCATAAATGCCTGGACTTTTCTATGAGCATACAAATGGATATGAGCCCCTTTTTATTTGGACTTTTAATCATGAACTTGGTCTTAGGCCTAACCCATTACTAGATCAGGCCAAATTTCAATTTGGGTGCAAACAATTACCCCCCGCATACATTGTGGCCCAAGGGCCATATTGTATGTATTAAAGCCAAAAAAGAAAAAAAAAAAAAATTCTTCTAGACTTATTTCCAATCATGAGACACAGAATTTAGCTTTTAGCCCATGATGTGGAGTACCTAAGGTAAGAATGAGCCAAGTCGGATTAAATGAGAAGACAATTGTTGATTCCCTAAGAAAAAGTTCCCTCAATTCTCAAGTTCAAACCTCCAACTTTTGTCTTTCCTCCACCAAAAAATATCTCTAGAGAAAAAAAATTCCTTCTTCTCATTTTTCCAACACCCAAAAGTTACCATATTTCTCATAGCGAAAAAATATATTTTCTTTTCGAACAACCTTTTTAGTTTGGAAAAATGAAATCTATTCTCTCCATTTTCTTCTTCTCTACCTTCGATGATTGTCATTGCCCGTGCAATAGACGACCTTTATTTGCCACTTCTTGATAGGCGCCTCTCTCCTTTTCCATCGATCGTATCTGCTGTTGTTCCATCTTTGATCGAAGTCGTTGCATATCCTTCTCCAAGCTACGTTGTTGCTCAAAGATTTGATTTTCCATAGATCTCGAATCCTGATACAATTCATTAGTTGTTCATCACCGCTCGTGGAGAAGAAGAAGTCCATGTTGTCACTCGTGGCGCTGTCGTCGTCAGTAATTGCTTGTCGTTTGTCATCGATGATAAGTATTGCCAAAAGATCGAATCTTTCTTGATTTCCTTGATAATGGGTTTCTTGATTGCAAATTTCTTCTGGAGGGAGAATATTTTAGATGAAATTTCCTTCCTTGATGCAAAAAAATCGAAACTTTCTTTGATGTTATTCGAAAATTTTCTTTACTGCAGATTTTTTTTTGAAAAATAATCTTGAATACATTGTCGAAAAAATCCTTTGATCTTTTTATTACTGAAAATTTTCTTTGGTACAATTTGAGAAAATAATCATGAATACACATTCAAAAAAAAATCTTTTAATTAGGTTAAGCGTCTTCAGGTATTTTCTTTAAAGTCTTGATTTTGAAAATAATCATGAATGCACTCTCAAAAATTTCATACGATGTTCGTCTAATTAGAAGTTTCTGAGTACAAAGTTGAAAATAATCATGAATGTACCCTAGAAAATTCTTTTAGAAATCCATTTGACCATTTAAAACATTTTATGAGGTGTAGAACTCAAAAATATTTATAAATACACAATCGAAAAAATTCTTTTGAGGCCGTTTGGCCCTTTCGAAGGTTTTATGAGGTGTAGATTATGAAGGTAATCTTGAATACACCTTCGAAAAAAATTATTTTGAATCCGTTCAGCTGTTTTAAACATTTTCTAAGGTGTATATTATGAAGATAATCTTGAATACACCTTCGAAAAAATTATTTTGAAGTCGTTCAATTGTTTCGAACTTTTTCTGAAGTGTTTATTATGAAGATAATGTTGAGTACACATTCGAAAAAAATTCTTTTGAAGTTGTTTGACTATTTTCATAAATTTTCTTAGGTGTAGACTTAAAAAATACTAATGAACCTTTGAAAAATTTCTTTGAAGATGTTTGACTGTTTTGAACATTTTCTAAGGTGTATATTCCGAAGATAATCTTGACTGCACCTTCGAAAAAAAAAAAATTCTTTTTAAGTCGTTTGACTGTTTCTAACATTTTATGAGGTGCATATTACGAAGATAGTCTTAAATACACCTTCAAAAAAAATCTTTTGAAGTTGTTTAGCAGTTTCGAACATTTTTTGAGGTGTAAATTACAAAGATAACCGTGAATACATCTTCGAAAAAATTCTTAAGAAACCATTTGGTTGTTTTGGAAAATTTTCTTAAGTGTAGAATTGAAAATCCTCTTGAATGCACTTTCGAAAAAAAAAATTCTTTGAACCCATTTGGCTAGTTTTGAAAATTTTCTTGAGTGCATATACTGAAAATCATCTTGAATGCACTTTCGAAAAAAAATTTGAAGCTGTTCGGTTATAATGAAAATTTTCTTGAGTGCATATATTGAAAATCATCCCGAATGCACTTTCGAAAAAAAAAAAAAATCTTTGAAACCGTTTGGCTATTTTCGAAATTTTTTTCAAGTGCATATTGACTGATTTTCAACAACCTCGGGTTGAGTGACCTTTCACCTAAACTTGAGCTTTTTCTTTGCCAGATTGTAGGTCATGCATTGCCAAATAGTTTTAATTTGTCAATTGGTGGAAACAACTTAAAGGTAACTCTCTACTAGATAGGCTTTTGCTCTGTTGAACATTTCTCGGCTTTGTAGTCTGAGATTCAAACTTCTGTCACGACTGTAACTTTTTTGGATTTGTTTCCTTAGGAATTTCTTGTGTCGAATCAATGGCTTCCACCCTGGTCCCATCTTCACTAAGGTAATCCAATCTTGTGCTTATTCTTTCTTTGACTTATGCTTTTGTACTCCATAGTCTATGATGACAAATGATTGTCTTAAGGCTACTATGATCCCTTACCATCCCTCGCTAGGTGGCCATTGGCCTATCATTTTTGCTTGGGAAGGAGGAGAATTGGAATGTATTCCCAAGATGTTCTTGACTTGTTGGAGACTCTTGGGTACTATTTGCCTGGGCGCATACAACCATGACGTTCATTAGTGGATGAGGAGTGGCCTTCGACACTGCCTTTGACGTGTGTTGATATTTGTGGAATAAATTGTGGAGAACTCATTGAACACCAGCACACGTACACCTACAACCATGACATTGCATTAGTGGCTCAAGGTGACACTAGGCTTACCTTTTGATGTATGTAGATGCTTGTGGAATGAATTGTGGAAATATCATTGAATACCAGCACATGTACACTTACAACCATGACATTGCATTAGTGGATCAAGGTGGGCACTAGGCCTACATTTTGATGTGTGTTGATTCTTATGGAATAATGATGTAACTTTGTTGTTGATTAAAAGTGGTCATTGGACTTACTTTCTTTGAGAATATATACTGCGTATATCAGGTACAACATTGGAGAGATCTGAAAAACAATGGTTACAAAGCCTACTGATATATTGAATAGGTATCTTGTTGGACAAATTTATATATTTGAGAAACAGTGGCTTAAAAAGCTCATTGGATATATGTTTATCCAAAACATAGAACAAGGTACTATGCTAGAGAAGTTGAATGCTTGAGAAAATAGTGACAAAATAGGCTACTTTTATCCAATACATAGAATAGAACAAGGTATGCTAAAGAACTTGAATGCTTGAGCAAACAGTGGCTAAAAGCCTACTTTTCTCCAAAACATAGAATAGAACAAGGTACTATGCTAGAGAACTTGAATGCTTGAGCAAATAGTGGTTAAAAAGCCTACTTTTCTCCACAACATAGAATATAACAAGGTGTTATGCTAGAGAACTTGAATGCTTCAGAAAACAGTGGCTAAAAAGTCTACTTTATTCCTAAACATAGAACATTCCCCTAACATTACCCCTTTAAAGGCCGTGGAATCGACCTAATTATTTTGGGAATTTTTTTACAATTTCCCACATGGTAAGGAAACAATTCTTAAGGTATTATCCATTGATGAACTCTTGTAAAAACTCTCCTTGCCTTCAGGTTTGCTAACATTATGCATTTCAAATGTACTGAGTGCAGTGTGAACCTTCCCAATTGGGAGACCATTTACCCAATTCTTTGTCTTTGGAATCAACTGGTAAAATAATCTTCCAAACAAGTTCCCCTACTTCAAAACATTTTCTCTTGATTATCCTGTTGTAGGTGTGAGCTACTTTATTTTTTTGAATCAACATATAGTTGAAAGCTTGTATTCTTCTGTCATCTACCGATTCAAGTTTCATCATCATGACCTCACTGTACTCTGGAGGAGTAAAGCCATTTTTCTTGGAAACTCTTAGAGAAGGTACCAAGGACTTACCCCTACAGAACTCCTTTTAGAAGTTTTGTAGGCCTACAATGTCTCTGATAAAATCCTGTGCCAGTCTTTAGGATTCTTCTCTAGCATTTTCTCTAGGATCCTTATCAACATTTTATTGGATGCTTATGCTTGTCCATTAGCTTGGGCATATAAAGGAGTTGATCTGATAAGTTGTATCCCATAATTCGTAGCAAAGTAATTCATCTCCTCCCCAGTGAACATTGTTCCTTGATTAGTAGTGATAGATTGAGGAATCCCAAACTTATGAATAATCTTCTCCGTGATGAATTGAATCACATTCTTCTGTTATGCTTTCTTCAATGGTACTGCCTCTACACACTAAGTGAAATAGTCTATAGCAACTAAGATGAAGCTATGTCCTTTTGATGATGCTGGATGAATCTTCGTCGGATGTGACCCATCCTTTGAACAACCTTAGCTGCGTGGTACAATTCAATAGCGAAATCCTCTATGATTCCACATTTTCTACTTACTTAGTTGACAACCTTTAGAGTATGTGATGTAGTCTTTTAGAATCATCGGTAAAAAATAGTCGTGTATTCTAATTAGCCATCGCATCTTTACTCTAGATTGATGGGCTCCACAAACTCCTTCATGAACTTACTTCATAACTTCCATGTTGTCAGGGAAAGATAAACACTCGAGTAATAACCCATCAAATTCTTTTTTATATAGTTCTCTTTCTAGTAGAACAAAATTCCGAGCTTAAGCCTTCGTTCTTTGGGGAACCCTCTTGTTTAGATTCTCCAAATATTCTTTGAATTATGTTCTTCAATCTCCAGCAATATTCATGTCATTGTTGAAGATATCTAGGTCGATCCCCCTTTTCAAAATTGAAGGATGATTCTTCTTCGTTATCATGATGAGCTTATGGGTAAATTCATCACCCATTTTTACACTAAAGGCTATTTGAGCAAGATCATTGTTAGGTTGTTTGTGTATTATATAAAAATAAGGTAAAAAACAACCTAAACATGTGGGCCGCAAGTAATATAGGGCTTTCAAATTGAAAACCTAAGATATCAAATCCACAGGGAAGATTAATTTGAGTACCCCGACTACTTGATATTTTCACTATTTCAGCAGAAGAATGATTTGAATTGGTGATTATTTAACATAAAACTAAATTAAAGCAAAACAACTAAAGTCTTATGAGAACCTGAGCAAGTGACTAAGATAATAAAAAAGAGACTTGTAGAGAATTGAGGCTTGGTTATCGTCAGTGATGTTTGACAATTCATCAAAATATGGTGTGGGTTGATTGATTTAAATTTGACTTAATCCTAGAAATTGGTACAAGGATCTCACTTTTGTGTTCCCCCTTGTATTTTCGTACTATCCACCTATTCACAGTTACATTGTTCTAGGTTGATAGTACGATACTTTTCAAAGACATTTTTCCTAGGGAGCTTTATTGGTCATTGTTACGTTCTTGTAATAGAGCTACTCGGACTTAGCTTGGATTAGTCACAATTACGTACAAGTAATCAGCACTTAATGGGTTTGATATCTCTAATGAAATTCTGTACTAGACTTTTCTAATTCCTATGTCTCTTTAACTAGGTTAATTAGTATTCCTAGTGAATTAACTTGCATGAAGTCGTGACAAGATTTTGGAAGGCCATAATTCAAGCATAACCAAGGATCCCTTAGTTAAAGGATCAAAGACCTAACTCTTAGCACAAAGTAATTAACCTAAACCTTAATATTCCAAAGATCTAACACCAAACACAACAAATCAAGCATATCTCAATCAACCAAACAAAGATTAGACAAAAATAAACATCACATATGATAACCTGACCACAATAAAACTTATTAACATTTCAGCTATCAAGATCCACAAATTCATATCAATAATAAACATGAAGCTGTAGAAATTGAAGAAAGAGAAGGAATAGAAATACAAAGCAGAGCTATAAGCTTTAAATAACTGCAATTCCCAACTCCAAGTTGAAATCCCCAATCTATAAGGTCGTATTCCTCAACAATCTTCAATTACAAGCAGAAACTCTCACCCAACAAAACTAGATCTACTCAAAACTGGAAAACTAAACCTAAAATGGAACAAAACTTTCACGAGAAAAAGAACCTTAAAAGAGAGCCTCCCTATATGAATGTTTGAACCCTAATCATAAAAGATAATTTTGAATATATACATCCTGAAAATTAGGCCCAAAAATGGAAATGTTCTGGGCTAGAGCATTGCATGGTCGCGATCATAAATGGCTTGCAGTTGCGACCTCATTGAGAAGTGAAATTCATAGTTGCTGGCATAAGGACCTGCGGTCGCGATCGGGGTCACGACCTTGCTGCATGTTGGCTCAAAACAGGGTCTACGGTCTCAACCTCACCTAGTGTTAGTTGCATAGGTAGCCTTCCTCTTTTACTCTACTATCGCGACAGTGGTTACTTGAGGTCACGACTGTGAATGCTTTACTCCACAACTTCCTTATTTATTCACCAATTTGCTTGCTTCTTGTCTCATTTTCTTCATTTCTACAAAATACACACATTTAGGGGAGGGGTGGTTAGATATGAAAACAACTAAAAGGAGTGCTTAGTTAGCATCAAAATGTTAGATTATGCTACGTTTTGCATTAAGAAAAGCTAACCTAAAGTACTCCTAACAAATTCCCCCAAACTTAGTATTTTGCTTGTCCCCATGCAAAGCAATGGTTTAAATACTCTTTTTGCAACTATTTGAAATGTTGAGCATGTATTGAGATGTTGCATGATAATTTGCCTCAAGGATTTTTACCTTCATGTCGCACAAAGAAAACTTCGAGATTGCTTTTTCAAACATAATGAATCAATCATAAGTTGAACAACCTAAACCACATTTCTTAAGTGTGTGTGTGTAGTCACCTCTCCTAGTCAATTGCAATTCAAATGGAATTAGATGAGTATGAGTGGAATAGGATCTCTTACTCACTTGGTTAGTGTATGGGACTCCATAGGCTTGTTAGGCATATCACTCTCCACTAATGTAGGCAAGACACAACTCTTAAGATCAAATAGGTTTTCAATAGCTTGTAATGTATGACTTAGGTAAAGGGTAGTTGAGTAGGTCATTTATGCTTTAGTTTACCCCAAACATACATATTTTCGTTTTTCTTCACTCATTTGTCCATCATTTTGCATATCGCATTCGTCATGATTGGCCTCATAAGCTTCCCCCTAAACTTGCTCTTTTGCATTTTTTCATCACATATAGTCTTCCCCAAACTTGCTTGATTCTCAATATTTTCACCATTTATGCCATCATGCCAAGTCTTTATTTCTTTTTCTTATGAAGGTATAGAGTAGTGCAATGCTTGACCTCCTTAAGCTTTCTACCTACCCCATGTAAGCTTTAGGTTAGTAACTCCTAGACTAGTTGGCCTTAGGGTACTGGGTGTAGAACACCCCTAAGAACTTACTTTCCCAAGTTAGGAAGGCTACAAGGTCAAACAACTCCACCTTGTTTTATTCTTTCTTTTTCTTCTTTTTATGATTTTCTTCTTATTTTGCTCTAAACCTCTTTTGATTTCCATTCATCACACATCCACTTCAACCAAACCCCCAATTCAAACTACATGTCTTCACAGGATATAACCTTGACAACTACATGTTAGGGTAAACATGGGCTTTTGATTGAAGGGCATTCAACACAAAGGTTCAAAGGGCTCATTCTTGACTTTCAAGACATAAAATGGCTAATACGGCTCAATGTTGGGTGACTATGGGTCAATGTATATAAGAGTTAATTAGAAAGGTTCAACCATCCAAAGATGGCCTATATCATTTCCTAATTGTTATGTTGCCTAAGATTTCGCCTCGAGTGATAATTAAACAAGTTCTAGAGTCACAAGATATCAATCAAAATGATATTCACCTAATTATTCTCTAAACCTAGTAGTATTGACAAAGACAGGGTATATGACTCGTGCTCAAGATACTAAGGACTTGAGGTTAAGTCGACAATTAAATGGTTAAAACATTATGCTTTATGCTTAACTATCTCTCATTTTCTTCATATGAGAGAGGGTTCAATCAATTTTTCATCATAGGTAACCTTTCTTCTTCTCAACACAAACTAACAAAATTTTAAAACTTAAAAACTTTAAAATATTTTTGGATTTTTCAAATATTTAAGGAATTTTGAATTTTATTCAAGAATTGTGTTTCAAAACATACTATATGGCAATTCAATAATGCTCACAACCAATGATTCTCGATAATTCCCATTCACAAAGCCAAACCACAACCATGCATATAAAACATACTATTCTGAAGTGCAAACTAAAACCAAAACACATAAACTAAAACTATCTAATTAAAAACAAATCAACACACTGAACACACTAAAATTAACACCAATTAATCAAAACTAACAAAAGAAAAGAAAAGGTTCTAAGTATTGCAAGAAACACATGCAAAGGAGAAACTAGCAAATGAAAAAAGTCAACATGCCCCCAAACTTAAAAACAACAGTGTCCTCAATGCTCAATAAATGGGGAACATAAAGCTCCCGTTTCTCTACAGTGTAGAATCTGCCTCAAAATTTCTTTGATTCTGCCTCTGAATTTGAATCTGAACTCTTGCATAGCTCACACGCTGGTACAATTGGAGGCCATGCAGGAAATTGGAATTGTAGAGGTGGAGGTGGTGGTGGGCCTAAGTGTGAGGAACTGGCTCCATGTTGCATCAACTAGGATTGATATTGATTGTGGACCTCCATGCAGCTTCATTTTAGATTTCCTTTCCTTCCGGCTATTGTATTCTTTGAGCAATAATCTTTCATGTTTCTGTTCACGTAACAGTCTCGTACCCCTCCTATGGTCAATTGTTCATCTATCCATATCCCCATAGATATTAATCTCTTTGTCGATTTTGATCTCTCTGCGGGTAGTTGATGGTACCTCATCACTCTCCTCTTCTTTACTTTGGTCCTTATCCTCTTGATTGTCTTCATACCTTTACGCATTCTCAGTTTCTTTTCATTTGTAGTTTATTTTCATCTTCATCTATGATCTAATGGCTTCATATTCTTGAAAGGTCCCTCTTGGGGTTTGTGAATAGCTATTACTATATATATATATATATATATATATATATATATATATATATATATATATATATATATATATATATATATATATATATATATATCTCTCTATATCTCATATATATATATATATATATCCACCAGTTCCGCCATAGGTGCACGCATTGGGGAGTTTACTTGGAGTCCTACAGCAATAGGTGGAGTCGTCCACAAGGGTTTGGATGTCCCGACTACTGAACGATTTACACTAATATTATTTAGATCTATCAACTTAAGGCTATCTATGTAATTTACTAAAGACAACTAAGGTGTATTCTTTCTAATTAATTAAATATCTAGGGTTTTGACTTCACCCAATCACGGCTGATGGATATTTAGAAAACTGTCACTTAGTTATATCAATCGCATTTATTGATGGCGAGTTGATCTTGTATATGCATCAATCTCTCTCGAGCATTAAGCACCTATTCTAATAGTGGGTTGTATTGCATCTCTGCCTCAAACCCTAAGACTATTGAATGCGTTACTGACAAACTCTTGTTACCATGTATAAAATCACAGTATCTCTACTCTATAATTGATTATACGATATCTTATTCGTGTCCATAGGGTTTATCATCTCTCGATCTCAAAACCCTAGCCCGAGCATACCTATATTGATCAAGTACAAGTATGAGTTTCAAATAGATATAAGACGTTAAATAATTGCAAGAAATAAAACTAAATATATAAATTAATGCTAATCTATCAATCTGAGATTAGAGTTACATCAAAACCCTAGCCTAATGAATTAGTTCATAATCGAAAAAGAATACATCATGTTTGTAGGATCATCTGATTAAAAGCGTTAAAGGCAGGAAAAAGTAAATGGAATAAAGAAACTACATTATGGTCAGGAGCCTTCGCCTTCTCCCTTGTTCATGTTAAGTAAGTCTTCTTCCCCTTTTCCTTCTTTGATTTTGCTTTTTATTCTTAAATTTGGCCTGACTCTAGGTGACGTCACGACGTTGGATGATAAAGACTAGTCGACGTCATTCAAGCCTGACATCGTAACTACTTGACGTGCGTGACATTGGAGTAGTGATGCGCATTCCTCCATCTCGAGTCTTGACTTGTCTCCAACTACACCACATTTTACTTGAAAGATCAAAAATAAAACCAAATATTAGTTATGAAGTAAAAACACCACCTATTTAAGTACAAACTAGATCGTAAAAGCACTAAAACACGGGTATATAATGAGTGTTTTGGACACTCATCACACCCCCAAACTTAGCTTCTTGCTTGTCCCTAAGCAAGAGACTGATTCAAAACAAAACACACTTGAAAATAACACACCAAAACAAAATTGAAATAGTATGATACACATGATGCTTAAAGAAGGTCAAAATAGACAGCAAACAATACTAGCTTTTTGCTCTGATTTAAGTCCTTAAGGTTTTTAAACTTTCTAAGGAACTTAGCCAAGCAAAGAAGGGTTGACCAAGCAAATCAACCCCTAAATTCTCAATGACCTTTCCCAAGGAATCTAAGTGCAGTTGAATCATGATCTCCAATGTATGACAAGGTTTTAACACTGAGCTTAGCTGACTCACTATTTGGAAGAGTCTAACTAAGAAAGGATGAGAACACACCCCTTTTTATTCATATTAAACTACCTAAAATGAAAGAAAACTAGTGCCTATAAGTTTTAGCTGAGTGTCCCTATAGTGGGGATTCATTGGTGACTCCCCACCAGTTGGTTAAGGGCACTGAGCATTTAGTTCCCCTCGAACTTCTGAGCGCTCTGACGAACCTAAAGGTCCTAGGTTGTAGGATGGATCCATTTTCATCCCATGTAGCTGACCGGTGAAGTCAATGGCTTCGACCAGGTTAAGCTTAGGGAATTAAGCTTTGAAAGGCCCCTCGGATTGTAGGGATTCCAATTGGATGATCCCTTATTCTATTCTAAAACATCTTTGGCTTGTTTTTTTCTTTTTCTTTTGCTTTTGTTTTTCACTTTTTCTCTTGGGTTTTTTGATTTGGGGCTTAATGACAATCCTGCTTGCTGCGAGAAGGTGTCCTATCACTTAGGTGGTTAAACTGCCCCAAGGCTAGTAGATTTCAAGCAAGGAGAAGCCGAAATCACGATATAAATCAGTCAAAGCGTGTGTGTGGAAGACTCCTTGAGAAATCGCTTTTTGAAACACAAGAGGAATGACTAAGCTAAGTCACTCCAATCTTTCAAGCCTACAATTCCCGATCATTTAAAAACCTAAGGATCCACTTCCATTTTACATTTGGCATTTTTATGTTCACAATGACCTTTTATTAGCAGCCATGGCATCAAACTCACATAGACAACTAAACACACAAAAAACAAGCTATAATAGTGAAACAAACGCGCAATCATGAAAAGAAACGTAAAATATTGAAATCATCCTTAAAAAAAAAAACAAAAAAAACAAAAAAAACAAAAAACTAAACTACATTACACCAACAAAGCTCCAAGGCCTTATGCTAGGCCAAATAAGCAAGTCAAGCACAAATTACGAATAGACCATCCATGGCTAGAAATGAGCATGCATCATTACACACAGACACGAGCCAATCACCCACACCACTCCACACATACCTCCCCTCCCAATTAGAAATGAACTTTGTCCTCTCAATGGCATAAAGTAGAAAGCTCCCTATTGATCTGAGGATCAACTGCGGTGAATGATGGCGACATAGTAGTGACGTTGGAAGGCGGCCTAATGCTTGATGATCTCTTGGTTAACCCAGCATTGTGTTTGTATTTTTTAGCACTTATCTTGTTTTCTTGTCATGAGACTTGATGCTCTTAGGTTTCATCCCAAGTGTCGAACCTCAGTGAGGTCTTGAACTTGGTCTGAATGGGTTGAGAAAGGTGAATCCCATCTCTTGAGATGTGGTGCAGTGGAGGTGAGGTTGGGTAGACAATAACCGGAATCTCTTTGTCATCCTCTCTCATCCCAGACATGGTTTTGATAGGCCCTACATTCTTCTTAATTCGAGGTTCATTCCCAGGTCAAGCCACCTCCCTCCATTATTTTTGGATTATTTTTCTTTACTATTATTGCCTTAATTGGGTGTATTAAAGCCTCATTGATTTCTAACGGGACCCTAGCATTCTTACATAATCCATAAATGAGGAAGGGGTGTCCAATGTTCATTTTCGCGTCCTTGTTGTAGAGGATGGCATCCTCTATGACTGTCCCACATCAAATGGGATGTCATGAATGATCACATAATTCAACAAGGCACAGCAGCTGTACTTCACACATTAGTTGTGGGATGTGATGAAGTGATGCCATACCTTGGGGATGTAGACCAAATGTTTGGCCTTGAAGTGCATTGCATGCCCTCCATTGTTAACATTCCACTCCCCCTGGCCTTTGGTAAGTAACCTAAGCACCTTAGGGTAGTTGGGGTTTTCTTGTAGCCTATCATAGGCCTCACTATTAATCAGCTCAAGGTTGTAAAACTCATTGATAGATTTTGCATTGAAATCTGCAACACCCATACATAGCCTTTTCTTACGTGGCTACTAGGTTGGTGTAAAATTATTGCACTACCATTGTGGCAGTCGGCCTTGGGGGTTAGAAAAGTGCCCTCCACCCTCTATTCGTGATGGTTTTGAGAAAGAAGTCCTCGGGGTGGTGGTATCCTTTTCCCACTAATAGATGACCTATTCTTGAGAAATGAAGTGAACTCTCGCCTCCACATTCACAAACTTCGCATGATCGTAATCATCCGATGGTTCTTCCACTTTTCAGCTCTTCCTTGAGCTCAATTTTTACCTTTTTGATGACATGTTTATCTTATGAGTTTAAGGTTGAGGATAGGGACTCTAGGTTTTTCTAATCAACACCAAACAATCACCTAAACTCCTAATGTGCTCAAACCACTTTGTGGTAGCAAAACAAGTGACACATTTTCACCTAGGCAATTTATTGAACATTTGGTGGGTGTTACGCTGTCCCAGTTCTACTTGCCCCAAAGCCTAAGCTCCTACTCGCCTCAATGCCCCACCATATCCTCTTTTCATGTAAGTAAAGCCTAGAAGCTTGAGTCTCAGTTGAATATCCTATAATGTCAAAAATCTTTAAAAACTCTAACATTAAAATACCTTTTGTGGTAGAAAGACCACAATGATTGCAGTCCAATGATGTTCTTAAGCACTCTGAGGGCACTTGAAATCAGCTTAAGGCGGAAGATACATTAATGAATGATTATGCAAAAGCAATTAAGAGAGATTAGGGATTGCAAATGATAATGCTTGAAAATATGACTGTTATTAGTCTTAAAATAGGGCTAACGTCGCGAAGTTGGCCCAAACATCGCGACGTTGGCCCGAACATCACGACGTTCTAAAGACTGATCCCAAAAATTTTATTGAATGTCACGATGTTGAAACTGACGTCGCGGCGTTCGAAGGGGTTATAATTGACCGTGATGTTCGGAGGGCTGTTTTCCTTTTTAGCCAATGTTGCGACATTGCAACCCAACGTCGTGATGTTTACGTCACGACGTTCTTGAGAGCTTCAAACATGGTTTTTGGAAGAATATTTTCTAAGTGTTAGAAAATTCCCTTTATGTAATGCCACACTTTTCCAGGCTTGTAATAGGCTTCTCAAGCTACCCCTCATTCGTCGCATCAACCTTGGAGCCTACAACGACAACAAGAAGTAAACACAATTGGGTTATTATGTATGAACTGTAACACCTCAAATTAAGCCCTAGTAGTTTGCACTATGATTAAGGGTAATTAAAGCTAAATATATGTTTTGGGTAATTAAAATGATTAGAGAAGAAGGGCATAATTGGAATTATTAAAAAGACCAAGGGTAATATGGTAATTTAATTGTCAAGGACATAGATAGAATTGTTTAAGAAGAGTGTTGGCTAAAGTTTGAGATAAAAATTATAAAAAGGGTTTGAAAGGCTTAAGAGTAAAACAGGGGAGGATTTATAAGAGTGAGACACATGTCTCTCTAGAAAAATCTAGACAAAAGGAAGGCTTAAGGCTTAAGGCTTAGGTGGGTGATCGGTTAGAGCAAAAAAAAAAAAAAAAAAAAAAATAGAGAAAGGGAGAAAAGGAAGAAAAGAGGAAGAGATAGAAGAAGGGCACGCGCTTTGGCTAGGTTTCTATCATTTTTGTTTCCCATTCTAAGCTTTGTTTTCAACAAGTATTCAAGAAGAAGAGAAGAAGAAGAAGGAAAAAAAGGAGATAAAGCTTGAGTTGGCCAAGGAAATTTAAGGTACGGGACTCCCTTGAAGATCAATTCATTGTGGTTTGTGTTGTTGGTAATTGTTATTTGGTTTGTGGTGCTGATTGAGGGAGTTTAGAATCAAAAGGAAATGTTTGGGTTTTAGGGGAGATGCTGTCAAAATTTCCCAAAACCTTAAGTGAATTATTTGGCCATAACTTGGTCTGACCTGATTTAAAAATTCTAGTTGGAGAGGAAACCTAAGACCTATGACCACATTTTCCAAGAAGAGCCTAAAGTATTAATATGACTTAAGGACCCTTGAATTTGGGTCTAAAGACTAGTTACTGGTTTTGTTTTGAAAGTAGAAACGGTCCCCAGTTGCTTTTTAGGACATATCTTGAGTTTTGGTGCACCACATTGGATGATTCCAATTTGAGAAGAACCCTTAGAACCGTAGCTTCAAATGAGTAGAAGGAACTAGTGTCAAATTATGGAGTTAAGACCCTGAAATTAGGTCTCACAGTTGGTTACTAGTGTAAACTGGGCAAACAGACCAGATTGGCATTAAAATACCATAACTTGAGTTTGGATGATTCAACTGGAGTGATTCTAATTTCTGAGTAAAATAGATTGATAGAGGAACTGTGGCAACCCCTGAGCCTGACCCCACCCTACCGAAGCCATTAATCAAATCCATTTATCAAATACATTTCATTAGTACAAGCATTTTCATTCTCAAATCTTTGCGGAAGCGGTTTCAATTTAGGGGCAAGCCCATAAACATTTACAAATTCAATAGGCCCATAACATTTAACAAAATACATTTACAATGAAGGTGTCCAAGCCTCTTCAAAATAGTTTACAAAATGGATGTTTCAGAGTTCAAATTGTTGTTACAAAATATCAATGTTCAAAAGAAATGGAGTGAATGAATATCAGACATACCTAGTAAACATGGATGACTCGATCTCCTGCGACCTTAGATTACCTTTTTAATCAGCATGCATCACTTGGTACCTACACATTGATTAAAAACAATACGCTAAGCATTTTCATGCTTAGTGGTTCACCATCGATTCTCTATTCCATTTAGGTTAATCACAGATCAGCCATTTATCAGTAATGCCTTTATATACAATGTCTATTATTGTAATGTAATGAATGCTATACAAATACACTTTTCAAATCATTTTCTCTTTTCGGTTTGCGATTTCACATATGACTATAGAGTCAACATTCTAGCAGTTAAGTTGGCTGAATCATCTGTTGTCATTCAGTAGCAATGTGATTTCACATTCAATATTACAATCTCACATATGACTATAGAAGTTGACATTCACGACAGATTCGGTTGGTGAATCCTATCATATTTGTCATTCAGTAGCAATGTGATTTCACATTCAATATTACAATCTCACATATGACTATAGAAGTCAACATTCATGACATGTCGATTGGTGAATCTGTCTGTTTGTCATTCGATGATAGCATTGATTTCATTTAACAAATCACAGTTTACCTTCGCTGATGAATTGATTGGTGAATCCCAGTCATATTGGTTGTTTAATAATGCATTTCAAATCAATTTACTCATATGCAGTAAATTCAATTATAATTCAAATACACGCGTACATGCAGAGACAAACATTTCAAATACTAATAATTCAAATCAATATATATATTTCACAAATAGAACTTGAAATGAGAATTGAGTCACAAAGAACAAAACAAACAGAGAACGGAGAACAAACCAATTTATCGATTCCTTTTTCTCTTTCGATACCATTCCTAGGTCAGGTTGTCGTCTTCACGCACCTAGTCAAATACAAATTCTCCACTCTTAGTGGTTGAAGCGGCGAGGTACGGTATGTTTTTCACTTAGTTTAATTCTTATTTGAACCCTCATTGGCGAAGTGCTTGTGCGGCATAACCTGGCTATCTTTGCCGTGAAACTCTGAGTGGCCATTTGGCCTTTTAGCCTCATTGCTTGTGAGCAACCTTGAATGGCAAAGGCCCGATTTTTGCGTAGTTTTTCCTCCTTGCTCATTTTGCGATTTTCTCCAAAAATCACTCAAAAATCAAAACAAAATATGGAAAACTCTACCAAAGGCATTTTAATATCGTCCTAAACCAACCATGAGCAAAACCAAGGATGGATTAGGGTTTTTCTAATCCAAATATCATTTAAAGAAATCTAGGGTTTGTGTACCTTGAAATCACTTTGCACTTGAAGCCTTAGCTTCCTTTTTCCATTCCTCCTTGCAAGATCTTGCATAAGTGGAGGATTCACTAATCTCAACATTTCCCAAAACCCTAGCTCTTCTCTCCCTCTTTGCTCTCAAAAACGTTTTTGCACTTGTGGGAGGTCTCTAAGACTAAATGTGGTCTAATACCACTTACTTCTCTTAAGGCCATGTTTGGTACTTTCATTAATCCCATTTCTCATTTTTGGCATTTTAATTCTTAATTTCACTTTCATTTTTCATTTAATTCACTTTAGCATTTAAGCTTAACATTTGACCCTTAGGTCCTCATTTTGCAAATTTCCAAATTTGCCATTTTTCACTTGGGTTTATTTCTGGGTTCCATCAATTTCTCATTTTAGCATATAATATTTAATCATATGTTCACATATTCATTTTCACATTTATCATTTTCATAGGTTCCAACAATTTATCAATTTTCGGGAAAAACCCGAGTTGGCTCGATTATACAGAATATATAATAAAATTATTATAAGAATTCACAGGGTATTTTTAGGCGTTGATTAGTGCCAAAAAAAAGTGCTATTTTAGACCTATATTAGATAGGTTTGGTGCTTTTTCTTGTAGCCCAATCATGTCATTATGCCAATTGAAGTGTTAGTCTTCTTGATCACTAATAAGTTTAGGAGTTATTTTGGATTTGTTTGCAAGTTTTTGGTGTACTTTGGGAGTTCGATATCGAGACATATGATGAATCATGAAGGTGGAGCAATTGTCAACCATCAATCATGCAAAAAATCAAAGAGAGGAATGAAAATAAGTGAAGAAAAATCAATCTTGATGAGAGGAGCGGGGAAGCGATGCGGGTGAAGATCAGCAATTCCAGGGAATTTCGCTAAGATTGCGAAAATTTCGCTGGGATTGCGAAAAATTTCGCAACCTTAGCGAAAATTTCGCAATCTTAGCGAAATTGCCAATTTTCGCTAGACCCAAAAATTTTAAGCTAAAGCAAGCTAATTCCTAGTGAAATTTCACGTTTTAAGCTACTCTCAAAAAAATTTTAAGCTAAGCTAGCGAAATTTCGTAGCTAATAGTACGGGGTCTAGCCGAAATTTCTGTTTTAAGCTATCTCTCTTGGTGATTTAGCTGCCTAGCGAAATTTTAAATTAACTATGAAAAGCTAACCTCTAGCCCGAAATTTGTAGCTTCTGTAAGCGAAAATTCAACGCGCCTTGTCACACTTTTGTAATTAATGCAAGCCAAACTTCAATTTTGGTGTATTACTCCCACAATCCCTAAATTTAGCCAAATTATTTGACTTTATGGTATTTTCATACATTGGGTGGCCTATATAAAGCCCCCTCCCATTTTATTAAACCAAAACCACTTTGGAGTGAGAAGCAATTTTTGGCAAGTTTTATTTTTGTAAATATCTTTCGTAGCTTTAGTTGGGTTTGGTGTTTCTCTCTTCTCCTCCTCTTTCCCTTATTTTCTTGTTCACTTGAGCCCACACCCCTCTTGAGGATGGCAACTCAAGAGATGTGGCCTAAGCCTCTTTTCTTTGAAGAGGAAGGAAGCTGAAAGCAGTGGTGGGCGTATACGGGTTAGCATCTCTTGTGTTAAAGTTCACAGTGCGTGTTTATAAAGCGCATATCTTCTTAAACTAGGGTGAATATCATTTAATGTCATTAATTTGGCCAATGTACCATGCTTTAGGATCTGATTGCATACTTAATGCTAGATGCCTTGTGGTTTTTAGATGGTCTTCTGAGCCACTTTGAGATGATATTGCATGATGTTAGGTTTCCAAGCTGAAAAGGGCCGTAGATGCATGTTACTGTGTTAACTTCCGAAAATAAGTGGTTTCTAGGAGTTAGGTTTGCTCGTTAAACATAGATCCGGTTGTGGCTTGGCTATGGGTTGCTTGTCATAGCGAGGGGATAAAGTAGAGGACACTTGTTTGCCTAAGTTGCCAAGTTAGTGACCTAAATCTTCAGGTTCGCTTTTCACACATCACTTTCAGTTTTTACAATTTCTCCTGATTCTTCTTCACTTTGTTTTGAAGCAAAATCAAAGTCAAATAAAAAACTTACCTTTTACATATGCAAATCATTCCTAGGATGAGAAAACCCATCCCCCAGTGTTCGACCCTAGGCAGCCTCTTTATGGTAGCTTGACCCTACGGTGGGAACATAGGTATATAAATTTTGTTGATTCGACTCATTTCTTGTGTGTGTGATGTTTGTTCTGGGGAGTGTGCATGAAAGCATGTTGAGATTTTGAACTCATTGCCGTAGAAATAAGAGAATCGGACCGCATTTTTGGAAATGATTTTCATGTCCTTTCCTATAAGTTTTGAGACTTAATGTCTCTTATATACTCCCCAAAGTATTAGTGGAGATGGTTTTGTATGAAAATAAGTCTGTATAACTTAGCTAAGTGAGGCAAAGAATTACCAAAAGTTTATATGATTTAATGCTAAATAATAGGGAATAAATAGAATGGAATAATAAAGGACATGAATTCTAGCCATGTGAAGAAAAGATAATACATGTATAGTTGCTATATAAAGAAGCAAAAAATACATTCATATGATGACAAGAGATATGAAAGTACTTTTATGAAGATGAGAATGATAGTGAATATCCATACGCATACATGATAACAATAGTTATTCAAGTGTATGCGAGATATGTACCAGCACCGTAATAAACTGACACCCGCTTTATGACTGTGTAGATGGATAGATGGACATGCTTATTAGGGATACAGCTTGCTGCAGCATACGATATATGGTTAGCCCTTGTTTGGGTCGATGAGCACGGACCTCGTTTGTCATATTAAAGAAAGTACGTATAGAGATCACTGTCTCGTATAGTGATAGTACTTTCAGATACATACAGCTTCTTTTCCTCAGATATATATATATATATATATATATATATATATATATATATTTTGAATATGTAGGCATGAAACATGTAAAAAGAGATAAAGCGATATTGGTAAATGAACATAAAAGAGTAAAGCGACATGATAAATGAAACATGAATAATAAACATAGGAAGTAATTTGTAAAATATAATAGAAATATAAAATACCTGAATAGTCATTAATACCATGACTAAAATGATATGGAATTTGATAGATAAAGCACAGGAAGTTAGCATAGCACACGAGATTATCATAATGAATTAAATTATTTAATTGTGGTAAGTTCATGAATTATTGTAACTTACAAGTTTATATGGTTATATATATATATATATCATAGCAAGTTGCATGAGTATTATAATGTGATGAACATGGTTAGTGGTCATCCATGCATAGCAAGTTGCATGAGTATTATAATGTGATGAGCATAGTTAGTGGTCATCCATGCGGCTAGAGAACAAGACATTCCACATCAACATCAAGGGCCATCTTAGCGATAGGTGCTCACTAATACGTTGTATATAAACTTTTGGGTACAACGAAAAGGATTTGTAAATAATATGTAAGTGATATTTTGAATGCCTCAAATAGTGGGGTATGATAGTATGGTTTTGTAATATATGTTAAATTATATGATTATATTTTAAGGAGTGTTTTAACGCTTAATCAAGTTTAAAAGTCTAGCTGCGGACACCCTTCCTAACACAGGTGCTGTGCTGGGGGTGTCACAAAGCAGGTATCAAAGCCTAGGTTTAGGTGACTCTAGATAGAGTATAAGATAGAAATGCATATGTAAAGTAATGTGTTGGCCTGATGTGGATGTTTTTGTTTTCTGAATAGGATGGATCGCCCTCATAATCCAGTAGAAGAAGTGGCTGAGAGTGTTAACCCAGGAGATCAAGGGTTATCTACTTTGGATCCTTTTGAATATGTAAAAAATGAAAGCAATGCTCCAACCAAGCCAATAGAAGCCTTGCTGAGGATATCTTAAGACATGGCTCTGGTATTAGACTCCGACCGATTGTCTTAAGGCCCGATGTATTACGGTAAAGACATGAGTGAGAATCTACGGGAAAAGCATGGAAGAGTCCTGATAGTTTGACACTGGTTTGAAAAAAGCAAGGTATATATTGGAGGAAGTTAGATGCCCTCCGATTAGAGAGTACTACGCACTTCACTCAATGCGTAGTAAGGCATATGACTGTGGAAATTGGTGCCAAAAGTCCGAGGATTCCGATCCTATGCCTCGGGAGTTCTTTGTCCAAGAGTTCAGGCAAAGTATGTTATAGATGTTTAGGAGACCAAGTGGAAGCAGCTCAACTTTGGAAGCAAAGGGAACCTATTAAGGGTCGAAGTCTAAGAAGGAGTTCGGCCATCTCAAAGAATACGCACTGAATGCATTCTCACCGGCTACATTTCTTGGAAATTTTAAGATGGATTGAATGAGTATATAAAGGGGTACTTGGCGCTTGTGACATCTCTTCAACAGGTGAATTTATATCAGTTGGTGCAAGCTGTAATGAAAGTGAAGAGATTTGAGGTAAGCAGCAGAGAAAGATTCCAAAAGAAGAGGTTTGTATTTCTTCCTCGTGGAAGAGAGTTAGAGAATCACAAGAAGAATCAATTTATAGCTCTAATACTGAGAAGGCAGGTCTAGTATAGCACCCAAGATCAGAGGTTTCATGGACCCAGTGAAAACCCCAGTGCCCCTCATCGCATCGATCGATACTGGGAGTTTGTAGATTGTTTACAAGAGGGTGCTTCAGATATGGAAGCACTGAACATTTTATGGCAAATTGTCCCAAAGAGTCAGGGGACAATAGAATCCTCAGCACCATCAGAGAGATCCGACACCACCGCTGACTCCTCAACATGTAGAGGTGAGGTCGAGGAGGCCAGAGCCAGCATAAAGGATGAGGAGGCACAGTGTTAGAGATGGTAGATCGTCTTATGATTTCAGCACTAGCACGAGCATATGCTATTAAGGCTCGTGGGGACCAGGAGGCACCAGAAGTTATTGCTTGTATATTTTCTCTTTATGGTATTGAAATGCATGCATTAATAGACCTTGGATCTACTCATTCATATGTATGCATTGAGCATGTGTTCGATAAGGTGACAGCAGTGGAGCAACTATCATATGATATCCACGTAACCAGTCCTTTCTGAATAGTGTCAATGTGAATAGGGTGTACAAAAATTGTCCTATAGTTATCCAGGATAGAGAATTTTTAGCTGATTTGATCGCTTACTCTTCCGAGAATTCGACGGATTCGGCATGGACTTGTCGTCTAAGAATAAAGCTATACTAGATTGTGGAAAGAAGATAATAGTGTTGAGATGCTCTGATCAGTCTAAGGTGATAGTATAGGGCATTAGATCTAGCACGATGTCCAATGTGATATCAGCTATGCAGGCTTGGAGATTTATGAGGAAAGAATGTGATACATTTTTTGCCTTGATACTTGACTCTAAGAGAGGTCAAGTAGATGTGGAAAAGATTCCAGTAGTAAGGGAATTTTCAGATGTATTCCCTGAAGAGTTACTTGGTATTCCACTTGAGAGGAAGGTGGACTTGTCCATAGAGATTGTACCAGAATGCACTCGATTTCTGTGGCATCTTATAGGATGGCTCCTTCTGAATTAAAAGAGTTGAGGCTGTAGTTAGAGGAGTTGTTGGATAAAGGGTTTATTAGACCCAATGTTTCTCCTTGGGGTGCACTTGTTTTATTTGTGAAGAAAAAAGATGGCACATTGCGAATGTGTATTGATTATAGACAAATCAATAAATTAACAATGAAGAACAAGTACCCATTGCCTAGAATAGAAGATTTATTTGATCACTAGCGGGAGTGTATCTTTTTCTAAGATAGATCTACGACCGGGTACTACGCTTGAGAGTAAAAGATGGGCTAATCAAGACAAAGATTCAGATCCGACGGTCATTACGGTTTTTAGTAATGCCTTTAGGTCGATGAATGCACCAACATCAAGCCATGGATTTGATAACAGTGTTTCACCCTAGTTAGATCAGTTTGTAGGTGGTGTTTATTGATGATATATTGCGTATTCTAAGAATGATGGGGTTGAGCATGAATAAGATCTCGAGGATAGTTTTGCAAACTCGAGAGAAAAGTGCTTATATGCCAAGCCGAAAGTACATGTGATTTTTGGCTGAAGGAAGTTTTCTTCCTAGGGCCACATTGTCTCGCTAAAGTGAATTATGGTAGCTGATCCAGCTAAGATTGAAGTTATTGTAAACTGGAAGCCACCTCGAAATGTGATAGAAGGAGGAGTTTCAGGGGTTAGCCATATATTATAGAAGATTTAGAACAACTTTATGTCATAAAGATCTCCACTCACTAATCATAAAAAGATGTGAAGTTTGAGGAATGACAAGTGCCAAGCTAGTTGCTGCTAAAGCAATTAATGATTGAAGCTCCAAGATCGACGCAGCCGACTCCGTAAAGAGTATACCTGCATATCGATGCTTCAAGGATAGGTTCGATGTGTGCTAATGCAAGATGGTAAAGCTGTGGCCTATGCATGTAGGCAGTTGAAGCCACATGAGCAGAATTATCTAACTCATGACCTAGAGTTGGCTGCGGTAGTGTTTGCTTTAAAAATATCGAGACAGTACTTATATGGGGAAAAGTGTAGAGTTTACACATACCATAAGAAACTCAAGTACTTGTTGACTAAAAAAGAGTTGAATTTGAGGCAACGGAGGTGGTTAGAGTTATTTAAAGACTATGACTGCATAGTTGATTACCATCCCGGGAAAGCCAATGTGGTGGCTAATGCCTTAAGCAGAAAGACAGTGGCAGCTTTGTCACTTCAACACAGTGATTGGAGAATAACAAATGATGAGTTTGACAGTTCACTAAGAGCTCAAATTTCGCTCTAAGTAGATGATTATATATGCTAAAAAGAATGATAAAGAGTTGCAGGAAAAGATTCAACTGATCAAAGATGGAGTCAAGAGTGAGTTTTTGGTAAAAGAGGATGGGAGCTTATATTTCAGAGATAGATTATGTGTGCCAATTGACAGTGAGTTGAAGAAAGAGTTGTTACATGAAGTCTATAACTCAAGATTTACTATGCATCCCGAGGCAATAAGATGTACCAGATTTGTGCTCACTATTGGTGGAAAGGTATGAAAGAGATGTAACTAATTGCGCTCCGTTCGACGTGTCGTGAAGTCAGCCGAACACCAGTGCCATCAGCTCGTTGAATCCCATTCCAATTCCACAATGGATATGGGATAATATAGCTATGGATTTTGTATCTGGCCTCCCCCTTACGTAGAGGAAGCATGATGCTATTTGGGTGATAATTGATAGACTCATGAAGTCGGTCCATTTTGTACCAAATTCAAATGGACTATTTGGCAGATCGATCAACGAAGGCAGATTGAGATTTACGTATCGCGAAGTCGCGATAGGCATCTAAGGAGATTCACCGATTTGACACAGATTCCGAAAGAGGCCGAACAAGATTCATACCCAACGAACTTCAAAGGCACTTCACCCGAAATATCGATAATCAGAGATTGGGTCAGAGACAGAAGATCGGTCAGGTATAATTTGAACAGACAGGTATATCAACTGATGGAATTTGCTGCACAACACCCACCAAACGTAAGATCATGCCCACATCATAACGAAAATGCAGAAAATCTATTCGGACATGAATGAGTGAGGCAACTATTGACCTGATATCAGAAGATATCAGAGAAACAAAGATTTTATGTACGGTATTGTTATGATCAACAAAACATATCGATTCAGTATATGATATTGAATATGAAGTTGAGATAAGGTCTTCTCAAAGCTACTCGAGAGCTATAAGCAACAATGAGGCAAGATTCAGACCTATTCAATTCAAGTATGAATTTTGAGGATCTAAATTCTTTTAAGGGGAAGAATCAGAACACCCTCAAATTAAGCCTCAAGATTACGCTATGATTACATGGGTAATTAAAGCAACATATGTTTTCTGGGTAGTTAAAATGATTAAAGAAGAAGGGCATAATTTGGAATTATTAAAAAGACCAAGGGTATTAAGGTAATTTTAATCAATAAGGACATATATGGAATTGTTTAAGAAGAGGTCAAGCAAAGTTTGAGATAAAAATTATAAAAAGGAAGTTCGAAGGGCTTAAGAGCAAAAAAGAGGGGGAGATCTAATAAGAGAGAGACACATGTCTCTCTAGAAAAATCTAGACAAAAGGAAGGCTTAAGGCTTAAGGCTTAAGGCTTAGTTATAGGTTATCTGCTGTAGCAAAAAAAAAAAAAAAAAAAAAGAAAAAATAGAGAAAAGGAGAAAAAGAAGGTGCTAAGAGAGGGAGGTCAAGAGAAGAACCAGCCTTTGGCTGGGGTGGTTCTACCATTTTCCCATTCTAAGCTTTGTTTTCAGCAACTGTTCAAGAAGAAGAGAGTAAGAAGGAAAAAGAAGGAGATAGAGCTTGAGTTGGCCAAGGAAATTTAAGGTACGAGACTCCCTTAAAGATCAATTCATTGTGGTTTGTGTTGTTGGTAATTTTTATTTGGTTTGTGGTACTCAATTGAGGAGTTTTAGTATAAAGGAAATGCTCGGGGGTTTAGGGAGATGCTATCAAAATTTCCTAAAACCCTATGAATTATTCGGGGCCATAACTGTCTAGAGTACTGATGAAATTCTGGGCGGAAGAGGAAACCTAAGACATGTGACCACATTTTCCAAGAAGAGCCTAAAGTATTAATATGACTTGCTGACCTCGACTTTGGTCTAAAGACTACACGGGTTCTCACAAAACGTAGGCAGCTTCGTCAAGCAGACATATCTTGAGTTTTGGTGTCTCCAAATTAAATGATTCTAATTTGAAAAGAACCTTTAGCACTATAAATTTTCCCCAATGCGTAGAAGGAACTAATATCAAATTATGGAGTTAAGACCCCAAAATCTAGCCCTTCACAAAGCTTGATTACAAGTGTAAATCAAGCAAATGCACTGTGATTGACATTAAAATGCCGCCATAACTTGAGTTTGGATGATTCAACTAGAGTGATTCTAATTTATGAGTAAAATATCCATAGAGGAACAATGTTCATGAAGAAAGCATGTTGAGATTTTGAACTCATCGGACCTAGAAAATAAGTGATGCTAGGACCCTTATTTTAGAAATGATTTTCATGTCCTTCCTATAGGATTTTTAAGACATCCAAAATGTCTCTTATATACCCCAAAGTATTAGTGGAGATGGTTTTGTATGAAAATAAGTCTGTATGACCTTAGGCTAAGTGAGGATAAATAATTTTAACTAAAAGCAGCTGATTTAATGCTAAATAATAGGGAATAAATAGAATGGAATAACAAAGAATATGAATTATACATATGTGAAGAAAATATAATACATGTATAGTTGCTATATAAAGAAGCATAGAATACATTCATATGATGACAAGAGATATGTGAAAGTACTCTTTACGAAGATGAGAAAAATGGATAGTGAATATCTCATATGCATACATGATAACAATAGTTATTCATGTATATGGGATATGTACTGAAAACGTAATAAAACTGATTGCCTGCTTATGATTAGGTAAATGGATAGATGGGCATGCTATAGCATATAGATATAGTTGGCTTTATTTGGGTTGATGATATGGACCCCGTTTGGGTCATACAATAAAGCATAGATGATATCACTGTCTCGTATAGTGATAGTACCCTCGGTTACATACAGTTCTTTCCCGCATCCATTTTTTTTTTTGGAATATGCAGACATGAAATATGTAAAAAGAGATAAAGCGATATTGATAAATGAAACATGTAAAAAGAGATAAAGCAATATTGAAAAATGAAACATGAATCATAAACATAGGAAGTAATTTGTAAACTATAAAATAAATATAAAATACCTGAATAATCATTAATACTATGACTAAAATGATATGGAATTCGGGAGCAGATAAAGCTTAGAAGTTAGCATTAAAGACACGAGATTAACATAATAAATTAAATTATTTAATTGTAAGTTCATGAATTATTATAACTTACAAGTTTATATGGTTATTTATATATATATATATATGCATAGCAAGTCAGATAAGTATTATTATAAATGTGATGGGCATGGTTATGGTCATCCATGCGTAAGAATCCTCACTGCTTTATGCTAGGGCACGAAGTGTTTATCCGTGTAGGTACTGAGGAGGCAGCTAAAGAATAGGACATTCCACATCAACATCAAGGGTCATCTCACGAAGAAAAGTCATCCGTAGTGTTTCTATTAACGTGTTACCTCGAGCAATATGTTGTATATAAACTTTTAGGTACAATGAAAAGGATTTGTAAATAATATGTAAGTGATATTTTGAACGCCTCAAATAGTGGGGTATGATAGTATGGTTTTTTAATATATATTAAATTATATGATTATATTTTAAGGAGTGTTTTAGAACTCCTTAGTTAATTAGGTTTAAAGTCTATTAGCTTCATGACACCTTCCTAACATGGGAGGTGTTAGGTCAGTGTCACATGAACTCGAGATCGAAGCAAAGAAAGAAAACCACCAAAAGGCTCTCGGGTCGCTTCCAAGTAGCGCTAAGTTTAACATTGCTAGCTCGACTGCCCTGAGTCTCAATGGACATAAACCATCCAATGAATCTCACTCTCTCTACCTCTTCTTTCACTGGGAGGTTCATTAACAAAACGCCTTTCTCAATATTGATGTCACCACCACAATATCTTAATCTCATCATTTAATTTTGGGGTAAAAGTTCATTTTTCTTGGTGCATGATTTCACAGCTCCATAAAGTAAAACTCGTTGTTTCAAAGGACTTGACCATCTTCGATTTTAGCTTCTAGGAACAGCCTTAATCTAGAGTTAAATAGTAGCACCTTGTCCCTACCGAATTCTTTCTTAACTATATGTCTGTCGTACACACCTTAGTTCGTTTTGAAATTTTGGCATTCTCGAATGCATTAGTTCCCAGTTTGTCTAATTAACTGATTTGGAGGAGTCGGTTACTCCTAGATGCTTTCATGTCCATATTAAGCTTTCTTGTTGCCCAATAGGCTTTGTGTTCGAGCTCCACTGGTAGGTGATAGGCCTTTCCAAAAACTAACCTATAGGGTGACATCCTTTTATTAGCATTTTGAATGCGGTTCTAAGATGCCCATAAGGCCGGTCAATCTTCTTCGCCTAACTCTTCCTCGACCTAGTCACCGTTCTTTCTCAAGAATAGTTTTTATCTCCTTTGTTAGAGAGACTTCCGCTTGCCCATCGTCTCGAGGGTGATACAATGCGGGGGCTTTATGATGCACTCCATACTTGCGTAGAAGCTTTTCAACAAGTCTATTGTAGAAGTGGCTACCCTCATCACTTATCAATGCCCTAGGTGTTCCAAATCAACTAAAGATATTTTTGAAGATAAAAGTGATAACCACTTTAAATTATTAATTATAAGCGGGTCAGTTTCACCACTGATTCATACGACCGCCAATAGAATATATTTACTGTTGTATGAGAAAGGGAGGGACCTATAAAAATCTATCCCACACATCAAATAAGTCGACTTCCGTAATACCTTCTAATGGACCCCTCATCTTTTCTCTTGAAATATACCCATCTCATGGGCACCTCACACAAGCGTAAATGAATGCATGGGCATCCTTGAATAGAGTAGGCTAATAAAATACTGATTGAAGCACTTTGGCAGCTGTTTTATTCCCGCCAAAATGTCTCCCATACTATAAAGAATGGAAATGAATGAGTATGTTCTCCATTGCTTCCCTCCCTAAGATGCACTCCTTTTAATCACTCTTTATCTTATAGTGTTTATAAAGAAACTAATTTCCTTATCAATAATGATTTAAGTTTGCGAATAACTTCTTTGTTAATATGTGAACTCGTGGGGATTACCTTGCTATTAGTAATTACATAGTGATTAGCTCAAATAATGACATTTTGATCTGCATAGTATTGTAGTATTTTGAGCACTTTTTGTACTAATCCAGCCTAATTAAGTCGATTGGCACATTAAGGTCCTTATATGTTATCGACGCTTTGTGGAAATTCTGTAGTTTTTGCGTTAATATGCTAAAGTTTTTGAGTTAGCTCGATCACAACAAATCCAAGCAAATACCAAGTTGAACTCGGAGCTGCAGGTTAGAAGCCAAAAGGAAAGTAGAGAAAGTAGACGCTGCAAATTGCTAGAACTCCGCAAAATGAACTACAATTTTCACAGTTGAGAAATTCACAACCCGGCTTCAACTGCCTAAATTCACCCACGACCCTCGTCAATTCTCTCTTTATGTGATTTTTCCTAAAATACCTTTCATGTATAGTGGGTATTTGAGATATTTTTGTAATTTTGCTTACTGGGAGCACTATATAAGCTCAGATAAGTTATCACCAGGAGCTTCATTAATGTAGAACCCGGGCTGAGTTTTCCCCGCTTCTTTTTTCTCTCATTTCCTCTCTTTTTCTCTCATTTTCTTGGCTGCCAAACACCCCTGAGGATGACAACTCAGATGATGGTTGGCTAAACCCCTTCATCCTTGAAAAGGAGAGCTATAGGGCTTTGAATCTGAGGTAAACTGTTGGTTTTCATGTTTTTAACGTTAAAGCATTTATTAGTTTATTTGGTGTTTCTATCTCTACTCTTAAATCCCTTAGATTTACGTTGATTGGCTAGTACTTGGCAATCTTTTAGGGTTCGATGCTTATTACTAGATCCACTGAGACTCCTAAGTAGTTGCCATTTATTTTGCTACTATAGGGTAGACCACAGAGATAAATTTTTCATTAAGTTCAAGACATGTCAATAAATGCTTTTATTTCAAAAGGAAATTATTGTGGTTAAGTTTTTGTAGCCACCGAAGATTCGATTCAAAGAAATAACTATAGGTTATCCTCCCCATCATGAGGAAAGGGACCCGAGGACCCTCGCTACTCCAGATTTCAAACCTTCAGTGCCCGATGCTTCAAGGAACTCTTTTTATATTTTTCTTCACCTTGTTTTCAGTTTCCGAACATTACCCCTCACTGTTTTTATCAAAACCCCAAATCCAAATTGAAATTCACCATTTTAAGCCAACTGTTAATCATTTGTGCGAAGAAAACCCATCCCTGTGTTCGACCCTAGAGCCACTATACCAGAGCTGCTACTTAGGGATAAATAGGCTTATAACTCATGATTCCTGGCTACCCTCATCGTGAACAAATCAAATGGCACATACTGGACAGGCCTTAGTGTAAGCGATGAGTCAAGAACTCTAGATTCACCACAAGTATTACACTTATCTCCTTTAATTTTCCTAGCAGCTCATTGTCGGGTAAATCCACCTTTTACTGTCCATATACAATTTTTTTTTAGCTAACAGTAACCTGGTAGCCTTGTTTTTTGGCTTCTGGCTGTGTCTGCTTTGTCATGTTTATGTACCAAAGGGATAGGAACACAAACAGACAAAGCAAAGAATCAATGTCTACACAAATATAGGAAGTGAGCTTCAACAAAGGATCGATGGAGCCTCCACCCGAGGAACAACAGAGCCAACAAGGGATACGAGGAACTTAATGTGATGATAGATCCATGAGGGACCACATACATCCCCAATGGGTGAGACCCTCATGTATCAGGCCCCAAGAGAGGACATAGTTGTCAAACCCTACATTTTGCCCTTACTCCCCACTTTCCATGGTATGGAGAGTGAGAACCCCTATTCACACATCCGGGAATTTGAGGAAGTATGCAATACCTTCAAAGAGGATGCTACCAATTAGGATCTGATGAGGCTGAAATTTTTTCCTCTGACTCTGAAGGACAAGGCCAAGATTTGGCTCAACTCTATGAGGCCAAGGACCATTCGGAATTGGACATAAATGCAAGCTAAGTTCTTGAAGAAAATTTTCTCCACTCACAAAACCAATAGTCTGAAGAGGCAGATTTACACCTTTGCAGCTCACGAAAATGAGAAATTTTACCAATGCTGGGAAAGGTACTTGGAAACCATCAATGCATGTCCTCACCATGGCTTTGAAACATGGATGCTAGTTAATCATTTTTATGATGGAATGTAACCTACTATGAAGCAATTGTTAGAAACTATAAAAAGAGGACTCGAGTAAAAACCCGTATCAGCTTACATGGACTTCTAAATTATGTGGCGTAAACTTCAAAGCATGGATGAACCCAACCCAGTGGAGCACGAGAGAATGAGACCCGTGAACTAACTCAAAGGGAGGCATGTACTCACTCCCGAGGACATGGAATGAAAGCAGTTATCCACCTTGGCTAGAAGGTCAAAGAGCTAGAAATGAGAAATCAAGACGAGGTGCGCGAGCAAGAGCTGAACACCACTGCCCAACCAGCCATGCTTCATTTTCCAGTCTACTGAGCACCAAGGAGAGCACTGCCCAACTGTTCCTTCAGTGAGGGATATGATGGCTGAACAAGCCAATTCTATGGGCCAATACAAGCCACTAACAAATGCCCCATCCAGCAACACATATAATCCCAATGGAGGAACCATCGTAACCTCTCTTGGAACCAAAGCTCTCCAAGATATGTACCCCGCATAGCAACAGTATGGTTCCTCACAACTAGCCGTACCACTACCATCCTCATTTCCAGTTGAGCAATATAATGAATCTGAGCAAAGTGGTGGGCAGTTTTGTGGAAGAACAAAAGGCAGTAAATACTCAAGCTAACCAGAGAATCGATATAGTAGAAAGCACATTGAACAAAAAAATTGAGAACCTACAGTCTGATATTGCCCAAAAATTTGACAACCTGAAGTATTCAATTTATAGGTTGACTAACTAGCAAATATGTGCAAGAAAAAGAAAGTTCCTCAAAACATGCCTCAATCCTAGGGGAGTGCATGAATCAGTTTCTTCTGAACCACCTCTTAGGATGGATGAAGTCAAAGCAGTAATCACTCTAAGGAATGGTAAGGAGGTTGAGTAGCCAATCCCTAAACCAGCAGAAGAAGGCATAGAGGAAAAGGAAGTTGAACTAGAGAAAATTGTGATAAAAGAAGATGCAGTGAAGAAGAGCACACCACCTCCACCTTTTCCTCAAGCACTGAAAAGCAAGAAGAAGGCTATCAGCCAAGCTAAAATCCTAGAAGTAAGCCGAGACAGTGAAAGTCAACATCCCCTTTCGACATGATCAAGGTGTTCCAACTTATAAAATTTTTAAAGGATCTCAGGCAATAAGAAGAGAGGGTTAAATGTTGACAAGAAAGCCTTCCTAATAGAATAAGTCGTCCATTATTCAAAGGTAAGACCTCAAAGAAAGTACAAAGACTCTGGGCTGTCCAACCATCCTACAGTCATCTGGGACTTGTGTGGAAAAGGCATTACTAGACTTAGGGGCCAGTGTCAACTTGCTGCCTTATTCGGTGTACAAGCAGCTGGGTTTTGGAGAATTGAAGCCCACCACCATCACATTGTCCCTAGCAGACAGATCCATAAAAATCCCCAAGGGCACTATGGAGGATATTTTGATACAGGTGGACAAATTCTACTACCTTGTAGATTTTGTAGTGCTTGATACAGAACCAGTTGTAGTAGGGACTAACTATGTGCCTATCATTCTAGGAAGGCCATTCTTAGCCACCTCCAATGTGATTATCAATTTTCGAAATGGAGTTATGCAACTTACATTTGGGAACATGACTCTGGAGCTCAATATCTTTCCATTTGGCTGCACATATGAATGCAAAGTAAAGAGGACCAAAGGAGGTTTGTCGAATTGACAAATTATTATGGAAGAACACTGAGCAAATGTGAGCAACATGATGTGCCGATCGAGGAGTTGTCCGAAGAGCCGCGTGGAACCCGTGAAATGTGTGCCGGCATTGGCTGATCGTGGAGAAAGGAAGAAATCCTTAATTCCTATCCATCGAGGAAGATATGAAAAGAAGGAACCGATGAGCCTCAAAATTTTGACCTCAAGCATCCACCTGTGGAATTAAAGTATGCATATTTAGAAGAAAAAAACCAATACCTAGTTGTTATCTCTTCATTGCTAAATGCCTCACAGAGCAAAGATGCTAAGTCCTGGGGAAGAAATAAATAAAGCATCAGAAATTTTCAGCCCTTTTAGTTTGCACCCATCATATCTATTCGAAGAAGAGGCAAAACCAATGGCACAAATCATGCACAGACTAAACTTATATGCAAGTGGTACATGCAGAGGTTCTTAAACTACTACAAGCTTGCATCATATACCCTTTATCCTGGCAAGATTCCTGGTGAGTCCAACTCGTCAGGCCAAAAATCCTGGGTGACCACTCGTGCGCACGAGAAAGGAGAAGAGTCTACAAGCCTTACTACAAAGTTGGAGGGTATGCATTGATTACTGTGGTGTTCTATCGAAGTGATGTACAAAGATCTACTTCCCATTACCTTTACGGATCACTGAGAGACTGGGCACCCCTTCTACTCAAGTGCCCATTATTCGTGCTATTTCCAAATCGAGATATCAGCAGAGGACCAAGAAAAGACTACCTTCTCACTGTCCATTTGGGACTTATGTTACGTAGTTAATGCCCTTCCTAGCCTATGTAATGCCTCCCACACACTCCAAAGCGTGCATGCTTAGTATCTTTAGTGATTCGCTGAGCGCATTATGGAGGTCTACGGACGACATTACAATATATGGAGGGAGTTTTTTGAAGAATGCTTGATCAACTGAAATCGCCTTTCACAGCATAAGTGTTGAGAAAATTTGGTGTCAATAGAAAAGTTACCTATGTCAAACGCAAGCGAAATCGTGGTCGACATACTATAATCCAACAGTAATCGAGGCTGACAGTTTAAAAACGAGTTTGGCTTCCAAACTCCCTTCTCCCACAAATGTGAAGACTATGAGGCAATTCCTTGGACATGCAGGTTTCTATAGGAGGTTCATCAAGGACTTCTGAAATACTTCAAACTCCTTAAGGGCAAGCCGTTGGAAAAGCATGCCAAATTCAGGCTTCGATGATTATTTACTAAAGGAGCTGAGGTTCTCAAAGCCTACTGATCTCCTCACAGACTAACAGTGAGGGCCCCCCAATTGGCGCTACTTGAGGTTATGTGATATAGTGATTGATTATACCCAAAGTGCTATTTTGAACCCTATTTAAGATAGGTTTTATTTTTTCTCTTTTGTGTACTAACTGCTGCTTAATTAAGCCAATTGACACGCGTAGTCCCTTTTGGTACTACAATGATTGTGGTTTCGAGGTTGTTCTGCGGGTGGGGTTTTTGCGTGTTTCATAAACCTATCCTACTCATATCAAGCTAAGCATATCGGTTGAGCTGATTTACACCGAAGTTCGTATGATTTATATTCGACACATCAAGCCTGAACGGCTGAATCAAGATAAACGCAAGCTCGACGCAGTCGAATATGCAAGTGATGCCAGGAGTAATATCGATGAAATTCGCATAGAATAGCTTAAATTCGCTATGTAGTACCTCGCCGCGCCAAATTTTCACAATAATAGCAACTCGCCGCGTAGCGCATTCGCATAATAGCCAAATTTTCTACCATAGCGAAACTTCCCCGCTTCCTCGCTGGGTACAAACGACCCCGCTTTTGGTTTTTTCCATCTCATCTCACCTGTACGATACTATTAAGATAAATTGGTATTTTCACCTTTTGTAAGGCTATATAGCTTCATTTATGACAATTTGTAACCTAACTATTTATTAAAGGCATTTCCATTACGACTTGTTTTCTACTCCCATTTGCTCTTTCTCTCATCTTTCTCTCATTTTCAAGCAAATGCCAAACACACCCTTTGAGGATAACAACTCAAAGGATGTTTGGCTAAAGCCTCTAAACCTTGGAAGAGAGGTGGTTGCTAGGTAGTCGGATGAGGCCTATAAAAGTGTTCCTCCGTTTCCACGGCGTACATCGTGGTATTTATGTTTCAAACTTTCAAAACTAGGTTTGCGTTTCATTTGATACTTTCTCTCGGGTCAATACTTGGCAAGCTTTAGTTCAAGTATTTTAAATGTTAGATACACTCCATATCCATTAGATGTCATTTACTTAGCCATCGAGGGTAGGTTAAATGTCGGATTTTAACCCAAGTAGAACATTAAATGCTCGCAAATGCCATTTCAAATAGAATGGTACTAAGGGTTACCAAAGTTAAATGAAGATTCGTTTTCGAGATGATCATATATGTCATCTTCCCTAATGCGAGGTAAAAACCCGAGGACACCTAGGCAACCCTATCATACCAAACTAGTGGCCCGAAATCCGCTGTCTTTACATTTTATTTTGAATTACGCTAGCATAGTGACAACATCCACCGTTAACAAATCCGAAATTCAAACACAAAAAAGCCTCAATGCATTGATCATTATACAAAACTATTTGTAAGACGAAAAACCCATCATAAATTCGATCCTAGAGGCTACTATACGCAAAGAAGCCTTTACTACGGCAATAGTGAGTAATTCTTGAGTGATAAACTCGTCGATCCGAACCCTATCAGGGTACTATCAAATGGCGCAAATGGCTGGATGGTGCCAACCATTATGATGTTGATGGGTACTGTACTCTATTACAAGTATTGCACTTTTAAACCTTTTGAATTTCTTTCTTTGTTTAGAATTTCTAAGTTTTTCACCAAGCAAATACTAATGAAATGTTTTTTTTATAACAATCATCATTTTTATTTTTTCAGCCTAACACTAATCTTTTTCGCAAGCCTCCCGCGGTCAGTTTTTGCTTTGTTCTTTATGCATGTTATGCATCAATCGTGGATAGATGAGGCATATCGCAGATTGCAAAGAGTTGGTACACCAATTGAACAAGGTTATGAAGTCAGTGTACACAGTGAGCAAATGGATCCACTACCTGAGGAACATCAAAGTCAACAAGGATCCCCAATGAATCCTATAACATATAAGTCAATGAGGGACCATACACTTCCCAGAGTGAGTGCACCCTTCCCCGCAGATCATACCACCTCGCCGATGATGGCAAAGGAGACCCTAACTGTGCCCCTCGTCAATTTCTTTCACGGAATGGGAGAACGGTAAATCCATACGCATATCCGTTTCAGGAAGTATGCACAACTTTAAAGAAGGTTTGTTTGACATGGACTCCGCTGTCGAAAAGCATTCCCTTTGACACTCTGCAGCATATGCAAGATTTGGGCTCCTGTTCACCTGAGCCAAGAATCATTTGAAATTGGGCCGATTCAAGCCGAATTTTTGAAGAAATTTTTCAAAGACAACCACTGGTCAAATAAGAGGCAAATCTACACTTCGTTTCCTAGCCATTTATAATGAGAAGTTTTAATGCTGTTGGGAGAGATTCATGAGATTCATCAAGCAGAATGTCCACATATGGGTTTGATACATGGAGTGTCGCAAATCACTTCTATGATGGTGGTATGTCTCCCGACCATGAAGCAAATCCACTGGAAACCAGTGCAGGAGGGGACTTTTCGGGAAAGCAGAACCCGTGATGAAGCCATGGACTTTCGAACTATGTGGCCGAAACCTCCAAAGCATCGGACGAACCGAATCCAAGAGAGGCTGAAAAAATGAGGCCTTCAACCCACCAAAGGGGAGGCGTTTATGCGCTTTTCGAAGACACGGAGATGAAAGCAAAATTGACCATTTTGACCCGAAGGTTGGAGGAGCTTGAAATGAGAAATCAACATGAAGTGCAAGTAGTGAATGAATTGCTTGCATCTCACCCAAATTGCCACCTTGTTTACCAAGTAGCCATCCTGGGAGCACTGGGTCCATTTAGGTTCCTTTCAATAGGACTTAAATGCAAGAGCATGCTCCATAAGTCTTCTGGGGTCAAAAATAAGCCACCTACAAATGCTCCTTATGGGCACACTATAACCTTAAATTTGAGTGAATCATCCAAACTCATCATGAAGCCAAAACCTCCCAGATATGCTCCCCAAGGAGCACAAATAGCCAGCTTAGCTACACCTCAAAGACAAATAAAGAAATTTCCACCTTCTTCCTCCGCTCGAGCGGTGCAATTTTGAATTTGCAAGGTGCAGGTACTTTCAGGAGGAACAAAAGGTGTCGAATGTTCAAATCAATCTAAAATTGAGATAAGAGAGAGAGCTCACTAACAAGAAGTTAGACAAAGATGTATTCTCGAGATTCTCCAACAAATATGACAAATCTCTAAAGTTCCATTTCCGTGTTGTCTAACCAAAGAAGAAGGTCCTCAAAAGGGAAATTCCCTTCCTGCATTAGCCAAGAAAACGCAAGGAGCCATAAGATAGGCTCGCCGCTGATCCCACTGAAGAATTGATGGTCAAAGCAATAGTGACGTTTTTGAGAAGTGGTGTACAGACCGAGACCAAAGACCAACCAAGCAAAGCCCCATAGTTGATTCACCGTAGGAAGAACAACCAAAGTATGTGGAAGAGGTGAAAAACAATGGTACTCTCTTCACACTCTGGAAAAGGAAAATTCGCTAACTAACCGAGGGCCTTAGAAGTACTCACGGAGTGAAGGTTAACATCCCTCTCCTCGATACGATCAAGCAAGTCCCCACGTATGCAAAATTTTGAAGGACCTATGAACATGAAAAGAGGCTTTAATGTGAATAAAAGGCCTTCTTGACCAGCAAGAGTGCCAACTGAGTGCAAGACTCGTGGAAGTATAAAGATCCGGGTGTCCCACAACCCAGTGAACATAGCACTTCAGGTAAGGCATTGCTAGATTTGGGGCAGCGCAAATCTTACCCATTTTTCCATGTACCAAATAGCCTGGGGTGGCTAGCGAACTTGTTAACCACTATCACATTGTTCTAGCCGACAGTCCATCAAAATACCAAAGGGGGACAAAGCTTGAGGATGTTTTGATTCACTGTGTGGACAAATTCTTGCTTCTATCGTGGATTTTGTAGTGCTCTATTACCGAACCTGGCCGCAAGTAGGGCTAACGAGCAAACATCATCCTGGAAGGCCATTTTTGGCCACTTCCAATGCAATCATCAATTGTCGAAATGGGGTTATGCAACTCACCTTTGGAACTCAATATCTTCCACTTGAGTAAAAAGCATATGCAACCAAGTGAGGATGATCGTGAAGACCGTATACAGATAAATTCTTGAAGAAAACAAAGCAATGAGCAAAGCAAGTGCAAGATGTGCTAACTCCACGAAAGGTCCCAAAGCCTGTAGAGCAACAGAACCTCAATGAATGAGCCCGTAGGGTGTCGAAAAAATGGAACTTCACTGCCGCCTCTAGAAGAGGAAAAGGAACTCCCAACAAATGTATTCCTCAAACCCCCGCCTCAGAATTAAAATATGCATTTTTAGAAGAGAACAGCAAAGTCTCGCTTGTAATATCAAGCCACCGGCCGACCACTCCTACAAGACACCGGGTCATCCCTCCTCAAGATGAACAAGCAAGCTGTGGGTGGAAAATTGATTTAAAAGGCATCAAACCCAACAACTGCACTCCATCACATTTATTTGTACTGAAGAGTCAAAAGTCGTTAAAGTACTACGCAGGAGATTTCTGAATCCCTCACATGCGTGAGGTAGTTCACATTGTCCCGTTGCCGCAAGCCGTATCATTTATCCCATATCCCACAGGTACTCGCAAGTCCTCAACCTGTGGTGCCTGGCAGTCAAAGCTACCATCAGAAAAACCGAAAAAGGGCGAGGAGTTGTCTACCGCCTTGGCCACCTCTGGTCGGGAGGGTATGCATAGATTTGCTTAAGGCTCAATGCAAAGAATAAAGAAAAGATCACTTCCCACGCCTTCATTGATTAGTTTTGAGAGAGTTTGGGCACCCATTCTATTGTTGATGCTATTCAGTGGTACTTTCGTATGTAGATCACACTGTAAGATCAAGAGTTAATTTCACCTTTACTTGTCCATTTGAACTTATAAGCTTACGTGGAGGATGCCTTTTTGGTCTTTGCAACACCCCCGCCACCTTCCAGATATGCTTTGGGTATATTCACGATATGGTGAGCGATAATGGAAGCATATTGGTTGACACATCACCAGATACCGAGGTGACTTTGAAGAATGCTCGACTAATTCAAGTCGTCCGCATAGGTGCATTGAAAAGAACCTGGTGCTTAACTGGGAGAAATTCCATTTTATGGTGAACCAAGGGATTGTGATAGGACATGTCATTTCCAGCAGGGGAATATAAGTTGACAAGGCAAAAAATGAACTTATTTCCAAATTGCCTTCTCCAACAAATGTAAAAACAGTTAGGCAATTCCTTGGCCATGCAAGCTTTTACAGGAGATTTATCAAGGACTTTTCGAAGATTGCTAAGCCCCTTTATAAGCTGCTCGAGAAAGATACTAAATTTTCTTGGGATAGAGACTGTCAGAAGAGCTTTGAAGAGTTGAGGTCCCATTTGACCACTACACCAATAGTAAAGGCACCCAATTAGCAACATTTTCGAGGTGATGCGACAAGTGATCTTGCTATCGAGCCAGTCCTTAGGCAAAGAGAAGATGGAAAGCCTTATGTGGTTTATTATGCAAGCAAAAAACCTTGAATGAAGCACAAAGGAACTATTATACTACTACGTAGAAAAGAATTGTCATAAAGTGGTCTATGCCTTAGACAAATTTCTCGAGCATACTTGGTTGAAGTCCTATATAGTCATTTTTACAAATCATTCGCTTTGAAGATCTCCCTAACTAAGCAAAATGCTAAGGCAAGACTTATCCGATGGGTCTTCTCGTTCGTGAATTTAATTTGCAAATTAAGGACAAAGCGGGTAGAGAATGTCAGGGCGCACCATCTTTCAAGATTAACCATACCACAACACCTCATACACTAATAAACAATGAATTTCCCTACAATCTCAATGCGCCTGAGAATGCTCCCTGCATGCCTCACATTGCCAATTTCTTAGCAACAAGAGAAATACCAATTGATTGGAAATAACAAGATAGAAGTATTTCTAGCGAAGATCCATTCCTATTATTGGGAAGAACTCCTCTCTTGTTTGGAATATCAAAAGATCGATAATTAGGAAGTGTGCGCCTAAAGAAGAGCAATGGAATTCTAAGCCACTGCCATGAGAATGCCTGTGGTGGTCACTTTGCTTCCCAGAAGACAACAATGAAGGTGCTGCAGTCCGGTTTCTACTGGCCTTCTCTTTTTAAAGAAGCTCACCAAATGTGCTGAGTATGTGATAGATGCCAAAGGCTCGGGAAATTGTCTTGCCAACATATGATGCCCCTAAACCCAATTTTATTAGTCGAGCTATTTGATGCTCAGCATCGGCTTCTCTTACGGGACCTTTTCCCCACGCCTTACGGGCATGCATACATATCAAAGGTAGACTATGTATCTAAATGGGTTGAGGCAATCCCCTGCAAAACCAATGACCATAGGGTGGTGCTCAAATTCTTGAAAGAAAACATATTTTCCAGGTTTGGGGTACCAAAAGCCATTATTAGTGATGGGGGTTCACACTTCTGTAACAAACCTTTCGAAAACCTCATGGCTAAATATGGTGTTAAACACAAAGTGGCTACCCCTACCACTCAAACAAGTGGTCAAGTAGAGCTTGCCAACAGGGAGATAAAGACCATTTTAATGAAGGTGGTGAACAACAACAGAAAAGATTGGTCCCTCAATTTGCTTGATTCATCGGGCCTACGAATAGCTTTCTTCAAGACAATTCTCGAATGTCCCCTTTATCGCTTGCGGCGGGCAAGGCATTCCATCTTCCAATGGAAATCGAGTACAAAGCATGGTGGGCATCAAGAAACTGAACATGGATTTAAGTAGGGCCGAGCTCAAAAGATTCCTTTGATCCAATGAGTTTCGGAGGAACTACTTAACGATGCCTACTAACTCGAAGATTGCAAAGGAAAGATTCAAAATGGCATGATCGTGATGATAACTCGCAAGAAATTTCAATCGTGGGGATCAATAAGTCCTCCTATATGATTCCAAACTCCATCTATTTCGGCAAGTGCCTAAATCGCTGGCTGATCTCGCCCATTTATCATCCACCAAGCATACTTGAATGGTTCAGTTGACCTTTTCAACCCGAAAGACAAGAAAATATTCAAGGTTAACGGGCAACGAGACAAGCCCTATACTATTCGCCATTCTACAGAAGAGGAGGAGATTTCCCTCCTTGATCCTCCATGACCGATATATTCCAAATTTCCATTGAGTTGGTTTCTTGGAGTTCCATCGGTACAAAATCATAGCCTCAAAATTTTGGTTTTCTTTGTTCACTTAGTTTATTTTATTTTATTTTATTTTTAGTATTTTTTTATTTAATTTTTATTCATTTTAGTTTTTAATTAAAAATTTTCTTTGAAATGTTCAGCCTTTAATAACTTATTTTAATTTATTTTAATTTAATTTAATTCTATTTTTATTTTAATTATTTTGTTTTGCTTTTATTTCCTGCGTAACAAATGTTGGTGCAGAGCGCATTTTCGCTCTAAGAGCTAAAATTTCGCCCCAATAGCTTAATTTGCACCCCTACGACTCTCTACGCTGGACCTTCATTGCCTAACTCCGCCCATAAAAAGGCACCCCCCTCCCCCATCCCACACAAGACACCTCTCCCGAGCACCGAGCCGACAGCTCTCCCCATTTCTTGCCTCCCCCCGCGCACCCACCCACTTTAGAGCACGGAGCCCTTTCCCCGCCGAGTTCCCACCGCACGCCTGGATAGCCTCCCGCCTTCCCGCCCTCTCAGCGCAGCTTCCAGCCGTTCCCGGGCGGGGCCGGGCCGTCTCGGAAGCCGGTCCCAAAGACCGTGGCCTCCCGCAGCTAGCCCCACTCCAGCCTCACACCCACGTCCCCTTCTCTCTCTCGCCTAGCGCACTCCCGGTTTCGCCCCTCCGGGCCGGCTCTCCAAATTATGGTTCGTACACAGTGGCATCTACCCGCCCAGTGGTTCGCGACCGTACCCCTGGGTTAACGATACAAGCAGCACTTTGGGGTCAGAATGGCCACTCTTCGCTTTCAGGATATGAGGCACCCTCCCGTATTGACTCCTAATGCAGCTAAGGATGTAGAGCCCAGCCTCTCGGCCGCTATTCCGTAGGAGGCTCAGTGGTTCTCGAGCCTCATCCAGCGGAGCACACACCCGGCGGACTCGCCCCTCCTCCTATGCATCCGTGAGGGACACCCCGTGCAGGCCCCGCCGGCTTTAATCCTGACATCCGGCCCGGGGAGTCTCGCCCGAGGCCCGAGCCTCGCTCCCTCCAAAGAGCCTCAGTTCATCGCCCAATTATCCCCAACTTCGAGGATCATGCTGGCCTCGATGTTTACCGGTGGGTCTGACACCTGTGGAACGTGAATTGGTCGCGTGTGCCAAGGACTTTCACTCTGAGAGTCTTACTACGATATATCTAAGATCGGGTACGGACCCTCTGCTCGTAGATCTCGATGCGGTTGGTCCAGAGGTAAATTCTCGCCGCCGCTTATGTCTCCCGAGGCGCTCGATCCCCGGTGTTACTTGAAGCTTTATCATAATATGACATCCTCGGGGAGTCGCTCGATCCGACGCAGCCTTTCTCGGCTCAAAGATAGATGGTCAGTCCCGGTATTCTACGAGCCTCTGGACATCACTATCGGCTTAGGGCCCCCGCCAAAGAGTCTCCCGCAACCTCACGTACATCTGAAGTGGCCTCTCGCCCATCGCCTGCAGAGATGATTCGCCCTCTATCCTCGTGATCACGTACCTGGATCTATACTTTTTCACCGCAGCCTTCCTCCGCGCATGCCCCCTCACCTTGACCACGACTTCTGGCTCAACTGCTCTACCCAGCATTATTTACAAGGCAGGAGCTTTGTATTCTCGAGGCCTCCGCACCTATATCCAAGGGGTGCAGTTCAATCCCGGCTAGAGCTGGTTATGACTGCTTTACTTCACTTCGAGGAGAAGGTCCACAAGAAGTGACTTGGCTCGAAAGCGAGGCTATTCCAATTATTGGATGCCGAGGTTACTATGCCACGTCTCGGTTAATCTTGGGTTCCCTGAGGAGCCACGTATAGAGCGTAGGCAGATTTGTCCTCAGATCTTATCCCGTGAGCTTCGACCCGCCTTATGCCGCCTATTTTCTCTTCTACACCAAAATAGGAGGAGGTAGAGGATGATTTTGCGAGGACCTACTAGTGGGTGAGCGTGTACCTGGGGCCCTAGTGGTGGAGGCGGAGAGGACTTCGCCCGGATTCATCCCCTTCCAAGCCCACCCACGCCCCTCGCCTCCTCCCGAGACTCCGCAGCCTATCCTCCATACCACCAGCCTACCGAGCATATCCCCTCGTCACTTCTAGGATTTATCACCGTTGATGCCATCCGCGCACTTCATACTCACACGGTGATCTTTGGCCGTACGCCCATATAGCATCGTCGAAGTGATACTCGAGCCGAGGTCACTCGCGCCAGACCATGCCATACTTCTTCTCGGGATGACAGAGCCACTCCTGGCCTCCCACTACCACGTTGACAGAGCCTATACGTACCCACTCACCATGACCGCATTGTTATGCTTCAAGAAATTTCTGACAGCTCTCATGTCGCCAAGAGGCCTTCAAGATCCACTGCATCTACACACCACCCAAGCAGAGTGAGCTACACTTCCTTCTCTAGCTTTCCTACCCATACCCCGTGAGGACACAGTGATGCTTTGGTTGGGGGTGGGGGGAGAGTTAGCGTCGGAAGTGGCATTTATCTTACTTTTGTTTTGTTTTATACTTGTTGTTTTAGTTTTATCAACTGCCTACTTGTCTTGTATAGGGTTGTTTTGTATGTATGTATTAGCCAATAGTAGGCAGTTGTTTATAGTGTTTAGCTATGATAAGCTTGTACTAGCCCTTTTGGTTATATTAAAAGCTTTATAGCAATATTTACATTTTCTACTTTTGCACCAACAATTTTTTTATTATTTTATTTTTATTTTACTTAACTTTTGTATATGCATAATGTTTAGCCTTGCAGTGTGTTGAACTTAAGCCTTTCCTAATGGTGTCAAAGTTAGAAGAGTTCTATGCCGAGTTAAGTGGATGACTAGTCAACTTCTTGTCGTATTTAACCAGTCTCTTCCACCTTTAGCTACACACACTGAGCATGTTAGGTATCCATGATAGGCTACCCCCCCTACGTTGCAAATCCTAACCTAGTGTCGTTTACTCCATTGAATAAGTTGTGGACCCCTATGAATAGGAGGCCAATGTGCCTTCCAAAATAAAAGAAGAGAAAAAGAAAAAGTGAAAAGAAAAGAAAAGAATTGAATCGCATTGGTTTGCCTTGAAACCCGAGCACGGTCCGAGGGGTATATGGCGAAAGCCTTTGAAGCCCTAAGTGTCTCTAAACCTTCACTGTCAGAGTCGCGACTTTGTGTTTGCCGCACCTGCATGGGTGGAGTTTAGCGAGTTTTATAGCTTGAGGCCCTAAAATCATCTCAGAGTCCGTGAAACTCTATAGAGTTTGTGGCTTCAAAGATCCTCATGGGCTTGATGCCCCAAACCTTTCACCGGTTGGGAGTCGTTTGCTAATCCTTCGCTACACGGATTCGGTGAAGTCGAACCCTCAGTATAAAAGAATTGTGTAATAAGGGGCAGGTCCTAATCTATTTAGGTTGTTAACACAATAATATTGCGGCATTAGCTCCTATGGTGGTGTGGAGAGCGTACAGCTCGTGAGTTTCATGATTGAGACCCGATCAAACAAACCTCGTAGCTTTTGTGTAAGAGCCCGGTTCATGCCTCGAGGAGAGCTTGCTGGCTTCCGCTTCACGTGTATAGTTTTCATTCTTTCGAGATGGTTGTTAGTTCAGTTTCTCGTGATTCTCATCAGGTAGTTATACGCACTGGTACAAACCTTTTTGACCTCACATGTTTTGTTCTCCGCTTGTTATTTATTTCCCGGCATTGTCGCTGACTAGCAAATGTGTCGGTCGGGGTGTGATTGGTACCCAAAAGGATATTTTGAACCCTATTTAAGATAGGTTTTGAGTGCTTTTTGTGTACTAATCATATTAATTAAGCCAATTGACATGTGTAGGTCCCTTTGGTACTAATGATTGTATTTCGAGACTGTTTGTGGTAGTTTTTGTAGGTTTCATAAACCTATCCTACCATATCAAGCTAAGCATATCGAAGTTGAGTTGATTTACACCGAGTTCGTATGATTTATATTCGATTACATCAAGCCGGGAATGAAGGAATTGAAGATAAAACAAGTTGGATGTAGGCTGGAATATGCAGGATGCAAGCAGGAGAAGACAAGGAATTTTCGCTAGAATAGCGAAATTTTCGTAATAATAGCTAAATTTTCGCTATGTAGTGCAATTTCGCTACATAGCGAAATTTTTGCAATAATAACGAAATTTTCGCAATTATAGCGAAATTTTCGCTATGTAGTGCATTTTCGCTACATAGCGAAATTTCGCTATGCTAGCAAAAATTTTGCTACATAGCGAAATTTTCTGCTATAGCAAAACTTCCTGCTTCCTGTTTTTGGGTACAAACAACCCCATTTTTGGTTTTTTCCATCTCTACCCTCACTGTAATGATACTATTAAGGATAAATTGGTATTTTCAATTGTAAGGCTATATGTTTACTTTATGGACAATTTGTAACCTAACTATTCATTAAAGGAATTTCCACACATTACGGCCCCCTGCTGACCCCATTCGCTTCTCTTCTCTCCTTTCTCATTTTCTGCACCAAACACACCCTGAGGATGACAACTCAAAAGGATGTTTGGCCAGCTTCCTCTAAAACCTTGAAGCAGGAGGGTTGCTAGGTAGGTTGATGAGGTTTGTGGTGTGTGTTCCTTTTGTTTTCCACGGCAGATATCGGGTATTTATGTTTCAAACTTTCAAAACTAGGTCTTAAAAGCTATTGATGTACTTTCTTCGTCAATACTTGGCAAGTTTTTAGGGTTCAAGGTATTCTTAATAAGTTGCATACAATCGACATCCATTAGATGTCATTTACTTAGCCACGAGGGTAGGCAATGTCGGATTTTAACCTAAAACATTAAATGCTCAAGAATGCCATATTTTCAAATGTGAATGGTACTAAGGGTTAGTTTCTAAAGTTAAACAAAGATCCGGTTTTAGAGATGACTATATGTCATCTTCCCTAAAGCGAGGTAAAAACCCGAGGACACCTAAGCAACCCTATCATACCAAACTAGTGGCCCGAAACTTCAAGGTCTTATTTTTACATTTTATTTTGAATTACTTTCAGTTAGCATAGTGACAACATTCACTGCTTTTGAACAACCGAAATCCAAACAAAAAGCTCCTACCATTTCGGGATCATTATACAAAATCATTTGTAAGACTTAAAACCCATCCTAAGTTCGATCCTGAGCCACCATACTACAAAGAGTTTTACTACCAGCAGAGGAATTTAGGTATAAATTCTTTGTTGATCCCAACCCTATCGCGCAATCTAATCGCTGATCTTACCATCGAGCAGCGCTTCCTGCTAAAGAAGAAGCGGAAACCTTATGTGGTATATGCAAGCAAAAACGCTGAATGAAGCATGTAGGAACTATACCAATTATTGAGAAAGAACCGCTAGCAAAGGGTCTATGCCTTGGAAAAATTTAGTGCATACTTGCAGGGTCTTTATTCATCGTCTTCACAAACCATTCAGTTTTAAAGTACCTTCTCACCAAGCAAAATGCCAAGGCTAGGCTTATTAGATGGGTTCTCCTACTTCAAGAATTCAACCTGCAAATCAAGGATAAAAAAGGGGTAGAGAATGTTGTTGTGGATCATCTCTCATGACTAACAATAGCACACAACACTCACAACCCTCCAATCAATGACGAGTTTCCTAAGGAGTCCCTGCTACTAGTGGAAAATGCCCCATGGTATGCTCACATCGCCAATTTCTTGGCAACAGGAGAAATACCAGTTGACTGGAAGGCACAGGATAAGGAGTTCTTCTTTGCAAAGATTCATTCCTACTATTGGGAAGAGCCATTCTTGTTCAAATATTGTGATGATCAGATAATTAGAAGATGAGTGCCTGAGGAAGAACAACAAGGAATACTCAGTCATTGCCATGAGAGTGCATGTGGAAGCCATTTTGCTTCCCAGAAGATTGCCCTGAAGGTGCTCCAATCTGGGTTCTATTGGCCTTCTCTCTTCAAGGATGCCCAAAACGTATGTCGTGGATGCAAAAAATGCCAAAGACTAGGGAAGATCTCTCACCGTCACATGATGCCCCTAAACCCAATTTTAGTAGTTGATTTATTCGTGACATTAAAGTATCGACTTTACTGGGCCATTTTTCTGCTTCCTTGGATACATATACATATTGGTGGGGTCGACTATGTGTCTATGGGTCAAGTAGTTCCATGCAGCAAAGAAACTACAAGGTGGTATTGAAATTCTTAAAGGAAAACATGTTTTAAAGATTTGGGTCCCCAAGGCCATAATCAATGATGGAGGCTCACACTTTTGCAACAAACCTTTTGAGAACCTCCTAGCTAAATATGGTGTAAAGCACAAAGTGGCCACCCCTTACCATCCTCAGACTAGTGGTCAAGTTGAGCTCGCTAATAGGAAAATCAACACCATATTGATGAAAGTGGTGAACTCCAACAGGAAAGACTGGTCTCTCGATCGCTTGACTCTCATGGCATGGGCAATGTACTCTTTAAGACCATTCTTATAATGTCTCCCTATCACCTAGTCTATGGAAAAGCATGCCATCTGCCTATGGAGATTGAATATAAGGCGTGGTGGGCAATCAAGAAGCTGAACTTGGACTTGGGAAGAGCTGCCCTCAAAAGGTTCCTTTACATCAATGAGCTAGAAGGGCTGAGAAACGATGCCTATTTGAACTCGAAGATTGCAAAAGAAAGATTAAAGAAATGGTATGATCAACTGATAGCCCGTAAAAATTTCAAGCAAGGAGATCAAGTGCTGCTTTATGACTCCAAGCTTCACCTCTTCTCGGGCAAGCTCAAGTCAAGATGGACTGGTCCATTCATCATCCATCAAGTTCATCCTAATGGATCAATGGACCTGCTCAATTCCAAGGATAGCAAGGTATTCAAGGTCAATGGGTAGAGGCTAAAGCCCTATGTAATACAGTTCATAGCAGACAAGGAGGAGATCCCCCTCTTTTATCCTCCTTGAACCTGAAAGGCTACCTTGTGTGGGCGTAGTTTCTGCACAGGCTTAGAAGTACCCCCAATTTTTGTTGTGAATTTTATTTGGTTTATTGCAAGTTCTATTTGTGCTTTTCCCTTAATTGTAGCTGAGTTTTGATTGCAATTTCTCACTTTCTTACGCCTATACTCATACTTTGGTTTTCTATTTTGTGTAGTATCAGAGGTCAGCAGGAGTTGAAATTTTGTAGAAGTGCTAAAATTCTTTGCATCGCAGTGTCCCTGCAGCCGACACTTCGCAGCCCCGCGGATTCCCACGCCCGTGTCTCTATCTCCGCCGTTCATCTCCCGCAGATCTTTCTTCCCCACACCATACCATTACCCCCCACATTTTTGAACCTAGTCTTTAGTGCCCCATTTATGACACTAAATAGGTTAGCCCTTTCACCTCCCAAGACTTATATAAACTCCCTTATCCTTCTTTGCTTAGTCATTCCATCTCCTACTCGAAGAGGAAATCCTCCCGACCTTCTTCATCCTTCCCCAACCAAATTGATTCCAAAGATGGCCAAGACTCGGGCAGAGAGGACATAACTCAGCTCAGGCGGCCTTCTTCTCCGCCCCTCCGATGGGCCGCATCACGTCGCCGCCGGCAAGCCTCCTCGCTCGCCCGCCGCAGCCACAGTCAGCACTCCTCCCCGTCGGCTTCTCGCTGCCCCCGTCTCGTCGCCCTACCCTCGCAGTATGATACACACGAGTTAGCCTACTCCTCTATCTCCCTCACCCACAAGCCATCCCTGAGGGCCCCACCTCCAAAGAGGGCCTCGACTCTCAGGCCGAGTGAGTCATCCGGGGCCAGGCCCCAAGCAGCCTGGATGAGACTTCTCCCTGGATATGTCTCCTTCTTCTATTATTCGATGTCCCATCTTCCATTGCGGCCCCATTATAGGCAATTTAGATCGCAGCACTGGGGGAAGTGCAATGTAAATAAACATATTATGATTTTTCCGCCTTTTGTCACGATCCCGAGCTCAGAGATTCCATTTAAAGCCAGGGTAGCATTCCCTCGGAGCATTTTGCATGCATCCATGTCGATCTTCTACCCCCTGATGGTCACTCAGCTCACCATGTCGTATGACATCCGTGCAAGTCCCCATCCTAACGCTTTCATCCACTTCTCCAGCATTGATGGTCATGAGGGACACTTCGGCCGTCGATTATTGCAGCCTTACATTCACTTCCCAATTGTCTTAGCCAACTTGGCTAACTACGTATCATGGTCCCACTCCTAGCCTCGAGATGGGTTAACCCGTTATCCAAAGACACAACAATGTGTAGATCTATCCTTTCCGGAGATGCCTCCCCAGTATAAATTCCCTTTATCGACCACACATCAAGGGTCCAACTCTTCCCACTCCAACATATCAAAAACAGATAGCTATTTCGAGGCTCCATATCGTATATCCCGGAGGGTTTTGGTCTCGGGGCCTCACCGAGCTTATCATGACCTCCTTGTTCCTACTTTGAGGACATATCCACTACAGAACCCGACCCGCTAAGTTCATACCCTCCCCGGTTCCCGACTACGCGCCGTGTGTCGGGAGCATGCGGGGCTTTCCCATCAGCCCCAATCGGGAGCACGCCGGTGCATCATGAGGCCATTCCCATCGCTGACAAGTGACGCCTTGCCCCGTGCACTCAACACCTCCCACTTAGACCTAGCCGAGGGATCGTTCGCTTAGTGCCCATTCCGGGCAGTGGGACGCCCACTTCCAAAGAAGGCATACAGGAGCCTCAATCGCACCATCCATGCTCCAAAGAAGCCATCAAGCCCACACTACAACGCCCGCAGATTCCCTACACCTTCTGCCTCTAGCTCCTACGCGCACTCAACTAGATCTAGTACATCGTGAGCCACCACGCAAAGATATCCATATCCACTCTGATTTTCTCACCATTACGTGATGCAAATTCCTTTCACCTTCACCACATCGCTGATTCGCACGCCCATACGCCTTAACAGAAGACACTTTACGAGGTCATGGCTCGTAATCGCCGATCCTGTGCAGTTCGAGTCACCCAGGCCTACATCCGGTCTCCTCCATCGCTTCCCCGCCTGTGCCCTTCAATTCATCCTCCAAAGAAGACCACAGAAATTCTACCCAATCCGGGGAGCCCCCAGCCTTCTTCTAGATCTACTCAAAGAGCAAACAGTGCAGCGGTATGCTCCTCCAAGAGCCCAACGCCGCTTCTAAGGGGCAGGATGACCTTCCACTAGTAGCCTCCACCCTGAGGGAGGGGGCACTTCCTTCCCTAACTTTCTAATCCGAGCCCCATCAAGTGAGAATGTGAAATTTGGTCAGGAGAAAGAAGCGAAGAAGTGGCGTTATATTGTGTTTTTGTTAACTATTTTGGTTGCAAGTCTATTTGTGAAGATTAATGACTTGTTGTTTAGTTTCCTTTGTAGTTGTTTGTTTTAGTTTTGTGAAGCTGCTAGTTTGTTTTTGAAAAGCTAAAAATAGAGTCATTTTTTTTTATAATACATACCATATAGCTGACACTTGTAGTTCAAACAAAAAGAAAAAGAATAGAAAAAGGAAAAGAAGAAAATTGCAATGCTTTGCCTTGAAAAATTGAAAAATTGAAAAATTGTTTTGTTTTTGTGTGTTTTTCCTAGCTTGCAATTTTAAAAATTGAAACATTGTCCAATTCTGTTGATGTTAGATTAGTTCCATGCCTAATTGAGTGGATGATCAGTTGAATTCTTGTTGATTTTCGACTTTTTCTTTTTCCACTCTCAGCTTCTAACTACACATCAGGTAATATTAGGTTTCAACAATGTTAAAAACTGCAGCCACCCTCCTAAACTCAAAACTCAACTAGTTTTGTTGATCACCTTCAATAGGTTATGGACCCCCATGAAAAGAAGGCCAATGGGTCTTCCAAAAAAAAAAAAAAAAAAAAGGAAAAGAAGAAAATTGCAACGCTTTTCCTTAAAACCCAAGCATGGTCCGAGGGGTATATGGCTTAAAGCCTTGCAAAGGCCAAGTAAGCCAACCGATCGGAGTCGACTTAGTCAAGCCGTTGCGTGTGGTGGATGGATGAAGCCAGCGTTATAGGTGCTGGAGCCCTTGAAGTCATTCAAGTCCCGGGTGAAACCTCGTGTGAGGAGTTTGTGGCTGAAAATCCCATGACTTCCTACATGCCCTAAACCTTCATTGGTCGGGAGTCACCTGCCTCGCTACATGGATTCTGGTGAAGTCGATTCCTCAGCATCGCACCTCACAACACGCTGAATTGTGAAACAAGAAAGGTCCCGACTATTTAGGTCGGTTATAGCTCTCCCAGTTATTACTTAGCTCGCTTTAAGGGGGAGAGGTAGCTGACAGCTTTATTGTTGAAAACTAAATCATATAAACACTTAGGTTTTGGTGAAGTTGTAGGTTGATTCTCTAGAGAAGGAAGCCTTTGATGCTAGATTTCAGATGGCACCTCACTCTCCGAGATGGTTATCACAAGGGTGGTTTAATTCTCATTAAGGGTTGTGTTAATACTTCATCCACATACGCTTTGGAAATACCATTTTTGAGAACATAATTTTGTTATTGCTTTTTTGTTCTTTCTTTCTTTCATTGCTATGGGACTAGCAATGTGTCTAGTCAAGTGGATTAGTGCCCAAATAGTACTCATTTTCGAGCCCCGTTTGTTGCAAGTTTCTGCAATTTTTGGTGCATTAATCAAATTTAATTAATTGATTGGCACATTTAAGGTCCTTGCTATAAGCATCGATCATCAGTTTTTGTGGCAATTTTGTAGTTTTTCAAGCTAATCATGCCAAAGTTTTGGCTTAGCGTTATTCGACACAAATAAATCCAAGAAAATACCGTTAACCCTGGAGTCGCGGTTAAGCCGAAGAGTAGAGTAGAAAGAAGAACAAGAGGGACACCCGCAGGCCTCAGGCTGCGAAAATTTCGCAACCTACAAAATTTTCGCAGGTTGCGAAATTCACAACCTACTCTCAACCTGCTTCCAAAATTCTCAATCTGTACGACCTGCTTTCGACCTCTCTTTATGTACTTCTTCCTGCAACACCCCTTCATGTATAGTGGGTATTTGAGATATTTTCTTGCAATTTTTCTTGTTGATCGGGAGCACTATATATCGATAAGTTATTATTGTACTAGAGCTTCATTAATACGTAGAACCCAAGTGCGAGTTTGGTCGCTTCTTCTCTTTCTCATTTCCTCTCATTTTCTCATTTTCTCGGGTCGCTTAAACACCCCGAGACTAACTCTGATGATGGCTAGCTAACCCCTTCATCCTTGAAGAGGAGAGCTACTAGGCTTTGAATTTGAGGTAAACAGTTGGTTTTCATGTTTTTAATGCAAGCATTTATTGTCATTTATGTTTCTATCTCTCACTCTAGGTTTAAATCCCTTAAATTTACCTTGATTGACTAGTACTTGGCAATCTTTTAGGGTTCAGTGGATGCTTATTGCTAGATCCACTGAGACTCGGTTAGTTTCCATTTATTTGTTACTGTAGGGTAGATCAAGGAGATAAATTTTCACTATCCGAGAACATTTATGTTCAATAAATGCTTTATTTCAAAAAGGAAAATTACAGTGGTTCAAATATAGCTAAATGAAGATCCTGGCTTAGGAAATGACTATAGGTCATCCTCCCCTAACGCAGAAAGGGACCCGAGGACCCTCGCCACCTTTAAGATTTCAAACCCAAAGGGCCTCGATGCTTCAAGGAGCTCTTTTTATATTTTTCTTCACCTCAAGCTTCGCCTCGAACATTACCCTCAATGCTTATCAAACCTCTCAAATCCAAATTGAAATCTCACCATTTTGAGTTATCCGTCAATCATTTGTGTGAAGAAACCCAGCCTCAGAGCCCGACCCTGTGAGCCACTATATCGCAAATAGTAGGAGTGAAAGGTTATGAAATTTTGATGATTCCAAAGACATACCCTACTCGCAATGAATCACATAGTCTCCAAACCATGGCATCGCTCAAATAAGAAATGGCTACCGCTTGCTCATCAAAGAAAGTTGTCTTTAATTTACTTTACTCTGGGGACCTCAAGCCTCGGATAGGTGATTTTCCACTAAGTTTTATGTTCCTTTCTTGTCTTTTATTTCTACATCAAACTCTCAGAAGGTAAGCACCCACCTTATTAACCTTGGTTTTTGCATCCTTTTGGGCCAAGAGGTACTTTTATGGCGTAGTGTCATTATGATGCAAGCACTTTATTCCTAATCAAGTATGGTCGAAACTTATCAAGTTGAACTGTGCTTCATTCAAAGTTCTGCTTGCATAGTAGATAGCATGTACCGGGTTCTTTTTCTCGCCCAAACACGCCTCAATGATATAGTCACTGCGATCGCATACATAAGTTCAAATGGCAACTCCCAATCCGGTGTGACTACTATAGGTGCTGAAATCAATTTCTCTTTTAAGGTACAAAAGGCTTGGTTGCATTGCTCATCAAATTCGAAAGGCACCCCTTGCACGAGAAGATTTGAAAGAGGCTTAGTTATTTTGGAAAAGTCCTTGATGAACCTCCTATAGAACATGTCCTAAGAAGCTATGTATGCCTTTGAATTAAGTGAGGGGTGGTAATTTCTCAATGATTTATATTTTTCTCTATTCACTTATTCCTTGCGTAAAATTTTGTGCCCTAGGATCATACCTTCAGACCATAAAGTGGTACCTTTTCCCGCTCAAAACCAAGTTAGTCTCCTCCCATCGGACTAATAATGCTATCAGGATCTCAAGTAAATCATCAAATGAAGCTCCTACTATTGAGAAGTCATCCATAAAGATCTCAATTGTCCTCTCCACCATATATGGTAAATATATTAACATACATCCTTGAAGTACCCTGGGCATTACATAGCCCAAAAGGCATCCTATGGAATGCTAATGTCCCATACGTACATGTAAAGGTTGTCTTATCTTGGTCTTCGGGTGCAATGGCTATTTGATTGTAACCCTAATATCTATCTAGGAAGCAGTAATAATCATGTCCAACTAATATGTCCAACATTTGATCAAAGAAAAAGTAAAGTGGGGAAGTGGTCCTCACTTTGTGGCTCTATTTAGCTTTCAATAGTCACAAAACCTCCATCCAAATAATTATTAGCTTGTGCGAAGCAAAACGTTTGTTTCACTTCTCACAACAAATATTCCAGAATTTTCGGGAACCTTACATGCACTTAGTTTACCCTGATGGTCGCTGGAAATAGCAGATTTACCTCAAAGCATCCAACCACTTTAGAACTTCTTTTTCTCAATATTTCTCTTTCATCGCAGATTTAGTCTTTCTCAAGCTCCACTCCATGGCTTCAGAATCCATCTTCTAATTATATAGATAGTGGCTTCTACATAGAAGGTTGGGATTCCTCTTCTAAGCCTCACAAGACTAATAGCGCGAGATCCCCAATACCCTCAACAACTTTTCCTTCAGTTTCAGCTAAGATGCCAGATGATGACCGGCCGTTGTCGAGAGTTGTCTGCTGACTGATTTACAGACTGGTAAAACACTAATAGTTGAAGACCAAATTAACTAATATGATTTAAAGTCAAGAGATGCCAAACCTCTGAAGTGCCACCACCAAGAACTACCAGTTCTTGCATCGGTCTAATTTTTCAAAAACTTGATGACTACTCGAACAAATTATAAAATACGTTGTTTGCCTCTTGGACAGGAAGCGCTTCATTGAAAAGCTTGGTCTGTGATCACTGTATGCACAGTCATTCAAGTAATAAAAATAGTGATTTATGTCCGCTATTGCTCCCACGAGGATTGATGAGAAATTTAAACATCAATTACTCCATTCATCAAGATCCTTGCTATTTGAACTCCAAAGTTAAAAAATGGTTTGTTTAACTAACAAAAAGTAAAACCATATAAAGTTCCATAACTATGTATGTTAATTTAAAATAATTCTGGATTGGAAAAGTTCAATGTAAGTTAACACCGGGAATTTAGATCAAAGGTACTAATATCAATTCTATGCATCATTTTTTATAACATGTTTAGTCATTAGTTTGAAATTTGAACTCGTTTAAAGATGCAAGATAGTATATGTTTGGATTCTCGATTAACTATACATAGACAGTACCAAAAGTTACCAGTCCGGCTTCAAGATGTGGTTTTGGAGTGCTTTTGCGCATCAATCATATTCTTTAATAGTTTTACTGACATGTGCAGTGTCCTTGATTAGCACTATCATACTTTGTTTCAGGTTGTTTTTGCAGTTTTGTAGGTTTCAAACCGTCACCTTCAATGTTATCGCTTGAGATCAAATTCGCAATGCTTGATGTCAGGTGCCCTGCATGAAATTCTGCCACTCATCCGCTTTCTAGATGAAGAAACAGCAAGTCGAAAAAGATGAGAAACGAGCTTATGACGGTAAAGCAAAGATAGAAGATCGCGGCAATTTCAGCGGCGTGTATAGCTTAAAATTTCGCAATCACAGCTTAAAATTTCGCTTATATTCGTTTTCGCTGAGATATTAAATTTCGCTTATCATGTTTTAAAATTATCGCAAGATAATGAATAATTCGCTATGATAATGAAAATTCGCCATCATAGTGAAAATTGCCATCATAGTGAAATTCACTGCGGCATAGCTTAAAATTTGCTCCCTCGTTTTGTGATCCAAACGACCCCGCTTTTTCTAATTCTTGCCCTCAAAATTAATCATGGCTGATGAAGCCAGTTTTGGTATTTTCACATGTTTGGTGGGGAATAAGTATAAGCCATGTTATGAACATTTCAGAACTCCAACTATTCAATTCACGTATAGCCACATACAACCCCTATTTCGTTCCCATTTTTCTCTTCTCTCCTTCTCATTTCAAATGCCAGAACACACCTTTCGAGGATGACAACCCAAAGGATGTTTGGCTAAGCCTCAAACCTTGAAGAGGAGGGCCACATTGGTTGGATGTGGGTCTGTGAAAAGTCTTCTGCTTTCATGGTGCTGTGCATCGTGGTATTTGTGTTTCTAGCTTTCTAAACTAGGTTAAATGCTATGTATTTTCACGTCATTTGTAATGTTTCCAGTAGTTCAATGTATTCTTAATGGTAGATACACTGACATCCATTAGATGTCATTTACGAGCCATTAAAAGTAGGTTAAATGCTTTATTTTCAACTGCAGGAACATTAAATGCTCTGTAAATGCTATGGTTCAAATAGGAATAAAGCATTAAGGGTTGGTTTTTAAAGTTAAACAAAGATCCTGGCTTGAAATGACTATGTCATTTGCCCTAATGCGAAGAAACAACCAGTGGACACTCTACAACCCCATCATATCAAACTAGTGACCCAAAACTTCAAGGTGTTCTTTACATCTTATTTTAAACTCGTTTCAATTAGCTTAGCGACAACAACAAACCACACTTTAACAAATCAAAATCCAAAGAAAGCCGCCTGAGATTTGAATCCCTCATGATACAAGTCATTTGTGATGAAACCCATCCTTGGTAGTTCGACCCTAGAACCGCGTATACCGCAATAGTTTTATCACGCATAGGAGTGAAATTTAGGATACAAATTTTGCTGACTCTGATCCCTTCATCGTGGGCACTTTAATCAACGCATACGCCAAGTTTCCGGGATGGTGCCAAACTACAAATGATGGAGTTGATATGTACTTGTAATCCTCATTACAAGTATTATAATCTTTTACCCTTGAATTCCCCATTGTTTAGAATTTCAAGGTTTTTTTTTTACCTCACAAATAATGATAAATGCTTTTATTTCATACTCTTTTTTTTTTATTAACACTAATCCTTTTGGCAAGCCTTTCTGTTGTTCTTTGCTTTGTCTTTTTTTTTTGTGTCACAAGTGTTTATGCATCACTGGGATAGAGGAATATCAGGTAGACTGCAAAGAGTTAGTGCACTAATTGAGCAAAGTTGTGAAGTCAGTGTGCACAGTGAGCAAATGGATCCTCTACCTGAGGAACAAGAAAGCCGGCCAGCGCCTCCTATGAATCCAATAGCATACAGCCGTAATGAGGGACCACATACACCCTCCTAGAGTTCTTCCTGCATCATACCACCTGCTGAGGATGTGGCAGTAAGACCTTATCTGGTGCCCCTACTCCCAACTTTTCATGGTATGGAAAATGAAAATCCATACACACACATTCTATTCAAGGAAGTATGCATAATCTTTAAGGAAGGTGAACCGATATGATTTAAGTTGAAGCCGAAGGCATTCCCATTAACCGTCAAGGACAAAGCCAAAAATATGGCTCACCACTTCCAGGTCGAGAGCAATTAGAAATCGGGTCGCATCTTCGTCGAATTTTTGAAGAAATTTTTCAAGACAACCAAGACCAACAAATAAGAGACAAATCTACACTTACTCTACTTACCATAATGAGAAGTTTTATCGTTGTCGAGAGGTTCACGGAGACTATCAAGCAGCATGTCCACACCATGGTTTTGATACATGGATGCTAGTGAATCATTTCTATGATGGTATGTCTCCCCGGAACACAGCAATCCGCCGAAACCATGTGGATGGACTTTCTCGAGCAAGAACCCGGGGATGAAGCCGCTGACTTTTTGAATTACGTATTGAAACTTCTGTGGAAGCGATGAGCCAAACCCAAGGGAGGCAGAAAGAATGAGGCGTTCGACCCACCAAAGGGGGAGTATCTATGCACCCTTCCGAAGACACTGAGATGAAGGCAACCACCACTTTGAATCCAGCGCCTGAGGAGCCTGGTCAGAAACGCCATAGCAAGAAGTGAATGAATCGGGCCGCATCTCACCCGTAAATTGCTGAACATAGTCAAATAGCCACCCCGGGAGCACCGGCCCCAGCAGTTCCTTCAAGAAGGGAATTAATGCAAGAGAGCATGCCCATGTCTTCGGGTCAAAATAAGCCACCTACAAATGCTCCTTCTGGTAACACCTATAACCCCAATTAGAGGAATCATTCGAACCTATCATGGAAACCAAAATCCGCATATGCTGTAAGTCACGCAGAATAGCTTTGCTCCACCAAAGACAATACAGTTACAAAGAACCTCCACCTTCTTCTCCTGTTGAGCAAGCCATCTTGAATTTGAGCAAGGTGGTGGGAAATTTTCTAGAGGAGCAGAAAGCCATCAATGTCCAAACCAATCAGAAAATTGAGGCAGTTGAAAGCTCACTTAACAAGAAGTTAGACAGCATGCATTATGAGTTGCAAAGTTCCATTACTAGGTTGTCTAACCAAGAATGTGGTCCCGAAAAGGGAAATTCCCTTCCTGCATTACAAAGAAACCCTAGGGGAATTGGATGAGCATCTTAAATACTCATTTTATCCCTTATGCTTTAGTTATTTTTTCTAGTGTTTTTATGTTAAATAAGTGCCCTAATGCTCTAAAAGTTCATATACTTATGACGTCATCCCCGATGGACCAGTAAAATGGTGGAAAACTACTACAGAAGCAGCTACTGTATTTTGACGTTTTCAGATATCATATGAACTCCAATTGAAGCAAGATTTATATGTATGAATTCTAAACTTCAAGAGCTTTCCATGGATACCAAGAACACAAAAATTGGAGTTCGAACAAAGAAGTTATGCAAGTTCCAAACTTCAAGAAAATCAAGAAACACGTAGCACCTTCAGCAGGAGAGGCTACTGTATTTTGACATTTTCAGAAATCATATGAGCTAATATTGCATTAAGTCATATATGGATAGATTCTACACTTCAAGATCTTTCCAACGGTACAAAGAACACCTAAATCGAAGTTCGTATGACAAAGTTATGACCTTTACGGTCGGGAGCAAAACAGTGGATCGCAAAGAACGCCGCGACGCGGGAGAACCAACGCCGCACGCTGCGTGAGCCGCAACGACGTCGCGATGCCGCTAAACGACGCCGCCGACGCTAGGTCGATTTTGGATGGATTTTTAGCCCATTTCTGGAGCCCATAATGGAGGTGATTTAAAAAGCTCAAACCATAAAGTGATCGATGAAGAGGATTCGGGAACGGCCTTTTTCGATCGCAGGGAGAACAAATTCTTTGGGTGGAAACACCTAGGGCTTGTTCTTGGGAGAGATGTTTCTAGGGTTCGCTCTGGAAGAGGAAGAACACTTGAGGAAGAAGAAGATAATGGAGGAGAAAAGAGAGCTTCAACGCCAAATTTGTTTTCTCTCTTTCCTTCTCCGTTCTTTTCTTTCGATGGTTGTATTTACTTTCCCCACTTATGTTTTAGTTAGTTTTCTTAGGGTTTAGATGTGCTTTCTCAAAGACATATTTGTATGAATCTCTCCTAATTTATATTGATTGATGTTTTATTTCATATTTATGTTGAGTATTTTATTTAGATCTTAATGCTTGTGGATATTCGCCAATATTCGCATGAATTGCGGGTTTGATTCAAAACTGAGAAGTGAGAGTTAAAATTAGACCATGGATGATTTACCATCTAATTATCATAGATAGAGATAAGTGAGATTAGGTGTGGTATTAAGATTTATAGGGTTCAATGCATCCTTAGTTGTTATGATGGTTCGATGCGTAGATGCAAAGATAACCTTTTCTTATATGCGGTGCGAATGCTCGAGAGAGATTCGAATATACATTAGTTAAATCGCCATCATCTTCACATGAAATTGACCATCGATTAATCAAGTTAGGAGGTTCATACATCATTGTTTAGGTGGAAATCTATACTCTTAAGGTTTTTTTAGTCTTTATACAACTATTCGCATGCCTAGATTAGTGTCTTTGAATTTTTCATAGATTTTCCAACATCCAAATAAAGCATAGGCCAGGATTAGAGCTCTGCATTTAGTAACTCAATTCTCCGTGGGAACGATACTCACTTATCATTATATTACTTGAGGCGACGCGCACTTGCGCATATAGCGCATATATACACATCACGCTTACCGTCAGAATACATGAGATGATCCGTCGGCTGACCCCAATGCAAGAATGGATGAAGTAAAGGTGGCTATCACTTGAGGAGTGGAAAAGAAACTGGAGCAAACCAATGCCCAAGATTGTCAAGAAACAAGGAAAGAAAAGGAAGTCAGCCCGAGAGAATAATAATCGAGAAGATTCAATGAAAACATGCCTCTCCATTTCTTGGCACTTAGAGGCAAAGCTTAAAATCACAAACCAAACTAAATTCGGGAGGTGCTGGCGGCGAAGGCAAATGATGTCCCTAACGCCGACACGACAAGCAGTCCCGACATATGTAATTTTATGACCTCGCACCACAAAAAGTGGTCGGGCATCAAAGGAAAGCCTTCCTAACAGAAAGTCAAGCATCATTCGGGAGCAAGACTTTTGGTGAAATGTTGCACATCCAGGATCCCCACAATATCACCAACATTGGAGGAACTTGCATAGATAAAGCACCGGTTGGGACTTGGGGGCCGCGTGAACCTACCGACATATCGCGATATAAGCGCTTGCCTGGGAGCGATGTTACCAAATATCACTTCTATCGACGGTAAAAATTCTATGGAATAGTTGAGGATGTATTGGTAAAGGTGGGACAAATTTCATTTATCTAGTGACTCAGAGGTTTCTTGATAATGAACTCTAATCAGCCAGCCCTTTAAATCATGCCAATCATCCTTGAATGCCATTTTTTAAATACTCCTAATGCATGGACCAACTTGCGCTCTTCGGAATGGAGTCATACCACATTTGGCAACATGACACCGGAGCCTAATATTATTTTTCAATTGAAAGCAACAAGCACAAGCCGTAAGATGAGAGGCAAGGATCGATGAAGTTTGCCTCGACATCCAAGTTCAGGGAAACCAAATGCTCACAAATTGTAGGAAGAATTGGTGAAGAAAAGTGAAGCAGTTGATGGAGAATTAATTCTAGCATCGGGCCACTCTCTAAAGAGCCAATGCTTCCAACACCACCACAATAGCGTGAAAAGAAGCTCAAACAAATGAGCTTGTGCATTTAGGCACCCAAACACACATTATCACTCTGCAGCGAAGGAGCTCCTCCTCCTTGATCCTCCATGAATGAAACCCGAAAGGGTATTTAGGCCGGTTTCGGGTCTCCCACCGAGACCAAATCGCAGCTAAGAAATTTTGATTTTAGCTTAATTTGACTTCAATTTTCTTATTTTTATTTTTATTTTTAATTTTCTTTATTTTATTTTTATTTTTTGGCTATTTTTGAGTTTTATTTAATTTTATCATTAAACTAAATTTTGTTTTTATTTACAGAATCCGCTTAGTGCAGGTATCAAAATTTGCAATAATAGCAAATTTAAATAAATCAAAATTTGTTTTTTACTGCAGATCCGCTAGTAGGCACAAAATCTTTAATAATAGCGAAATTTAGACCCCGCGCTCTTCGCCTTCCGGGGAGGCCTCTCAACCGCCAAACTGACGGCAAAGCCCCCCGCCCCCCCCCCCCATTGTCATTCCATTCCTTCATCTCTCCTAAGCCGCCCCAAAGCCGAGAGGCCCCTCCCGTGCCCTGCAGACTCCCGCTCCCGCACCGCCTCCACACGCCGCCCGGAGCAGCCCCGCTACCCGAGCCCCACCCCGCCGGAGCCGCCGCCACCTAAGCCACAGCCCGTCATCGAGCCTCGATTCGCGCCGCGCCTCCCGCTCCCGCCAGAGCCGCCCCGTGCCAGTCCCCGCACGCACCGCCCCGAGTCTCCTTCTTGGCTCAGCGCCTCATCAAAGACGCCGAGAGTCAAGCTCCCAAATTCAATTGCAGCCTCTTATTTCGTGATTCAAATTTCTCCCCACCATGGTTCCCTCGCGGAGCCCATCGTTATTGTGCCTAGTCCGGGGCCCAAGACCCGAGAGATCGCAAAGCAACATCCAGTATCGCAGACACTCACTCTCCCGACCAGCCACAGACACCACCGCATCGGGTCCCGCTCTATATTGAGAGGTAGGTCTTTAGCCAAGCCTCATCCAGCGATACCGGCCTCGTAAAGGGACCTCTGCTCCTTCTCCCGTGCATCCGAGACCACGCCGAGGGCCCCCCGCCTTCCAAACAAAGCCCGGCGATCGTGCCCGGTGAGTCATCGCGGCTTCAGTTCGAGCCGTCGCCTCCTCCAACCTGATCGAGTTCGCCGCCCCGCCATCCCGCCTCGGCGGGACGCGACCGCATGTTTAGTCAGCGATCCATCCTGAACGCGATCTTCGTGCCCGACTTCCATATCATATTACGATACCGGCATTGACTACGCACTGCCGATTCGCAGATTCACGCGCTGATCCCAAATGAGGCCCACTGCTCCCATTTATGACACCGAGGCGCTTATCCCCGGTGGTTCTTGAGTTTTATCACACTTCATGACATCCCGGAGTGCCTAGTCCATCGAGATCCCGCCCAAGATCGACACACTCGGGTACCCAAGCTGCGCATACACATACCAGTCAGCCGCTGCCATTTCCTCGCGAATTCCACGACCATCTGGGCGGTGGCCCCAGCCATCACGCGCAGAGAGACGGTTCGCTCTCCACCGAGACACCACGGCCGGCCTATACTCATTCCTCGCCGCAAGTAGCCTCCTTCACAGATGCTCAGACCAGCTACCTGGACCAAATTCTATTCCCACTTCAAAGATTACGTACAAATGCTAGGGGGAGCTATACTCGAGGCTCTGTACAGGATATCCGAGGGATTCTGGTTCAGTTCCTCCGAGCTCGTCATGACCGCATTGTTACATTTTAAGGAGAAGGTCCACCGTAAGGACCTCGGCTCTGCAGGCTTTTCCCCTCAAGTGATGCCGAGGTTACAGCAGGTCTTAGAGCACCTGGGTTCCCCGAGGAGAGCCGAAGGAGTGTCTAAAATACTCATATTATACTCACGTGGTTTTTCATTTTCGTAGTTTATTTTATGTAGTAATTTCATAGCGCTTTGTGGTTGTGACTCGATTTGGTGTTTGGTTTGATGCAAAGCATTCGAGCAAAAGTGGCAAAATGCCGGAAGCAGCTTGGAAGCAATGGGAGCAAAGGCAGTGCGGCTTGCCACGCCGCGACGCCCCCACGCCGCGATACGCTTTATCGCGATGCCGCGCCGCTCCCACGCCGCGACATCCCACCGCCACGCACGCCGGGTCAACAATGTAAGTCAATATTCAAACGCCGTGGACGCCTCAACGCCGCGACGCCTCAACGCCGCTGATGTTGCAACGCCGCTAATACACCGAGATCCGCGACCCCCATCACGTAGCGCCAATGGCTCGTAAAATCGTGGCATTCCGGAGGCGTAAGAACAGGGCACCTGCAGCTGTGAAAGTGACACAAACTCGACCTATGCTCCTGGATTTGTATTGTTTCATTTATTTTGGAAATTAGAATCCATGTTTTTAAGATTAAACATTTTCATATTCGTGTTCAGTATGTTCTAGATTTATATCTAGGGTTTTGTTGAACCCTGTCATGTGTTAATGGATTAAAGTTAGTACTTTATATTGTTCAAGTATTTATCTATTTGTTTTCATCTGCTCTACGTCTATGATTTAATTATATGGTGATGTCTGGCCAACATCGGGCATAAATCACACCCGAGATCCGAGATTCGAGAGATGAGGCTATCCAGTGGACTGCAGAGTAGCTCGCCTGAACCCAGAACAGAAAGATATTCGATCCCGAAGGTGGCATCCTGGTTGTAACATTTAAGCATTTCGAATATCGAGCCGAGATGAGATATACTCACCATTCACGAGACAGCGATATACCTCGAGAGAGGATATCTCGTAGTAAGTGACTCACTCGCCAATCGACAAATGATAAATATATTGAATAATAGCATCCTTAAGAAATAATCCATTGAACGTGGCTGGGGAGATATAACCTCAGTGATTCAATACCGCAATTCATTAGAATCAATAGCTACCGAAATTTACATACTCAATTACTCTTGAAATCGCCTATCTCGTATATTATCTAAAAAGCGTAACCTTTGCAGTCATTACACCCCGCCCTCATTGCGGATCGAAGTTATCCGTACTCATGAGTACACTATATTACTTCGAGGCGACACGTGTACTCCTGCGCACATAAAGGCGCACATTTTACACATCGCGCTTACCATCAAGCTTTTTGCGCCGCTGTCGGATAGGTTTAGATTGATATAGAGAATTGCTGCCACTAGATACATTCCGAAATTTCCTTTACTTTTGTTTATTTTACAAGTGCCGGTAATTTGCTCTTTGTTGGTTCGTATGTTATCGCAGTTGTAGTTTTCAGTAAGTACATGCGACATCGAGATCAAGCTAACCAACACCCGTTTGATCCTGAGCCGAAGAACTCACGTATTACTCGAGAACAGAGAACATACCGCATTAGAAACCAACCACCATGGAAAACAATGAAGAGCGTAACCCTGACATTGAGTTTTAACGACACGTGAGAGGTCGAATGGGAATAATGAAGGAATCACACCCAGCCGTTTATACGCACCCATGATCCTTTCATGCTACTAGGATGAGTTCGCTTTACCACCAACCTGTTCGCACAGCCTATCGACGACCAACACTTATTCAAGCAAACAATTTCGAATTGAAGTCAGTCACAGTACAGATGCTTCATAATATCTTGTTTCATGGACTACCCCATGAGAACCCGAACATGCATTTGACTAACTTCCTTGAAGTTTGCGATACTATCAAGTACAATGGGGTTACCGGGCTAGCTCTCAGTTGGCGGTTGTTCCCACTTTCACTTGAGATAAAGCCAAGCACCGGTTAATCGGGCCACCACCGGGGATTCAATCACTACATGGAATGATTTAGTGCAAAAATTCTCCGACTAAGTTCTTCCACCTTTCGAAAATTGCACACAACCGGGGCAAGAGATCAATACTTTTGGACAACTAATAGAGGGGGAGAACCTCGCAGAGGCATGGGACAGATTTCATGAATTACTCGCGAAGTGCCCACACCACCGATCGACCGCATGGATGCAAGTCCATACTTTTTATAATGCAATCCAAATGCAACTAGAACAATGATTGATGCTTCAACCGGAGGAGCATTGATGAAGAAACCACGCACTGTGCGTATGAAATTCAGAAGATGCCGCAACTAATACAAAACCGGGCCTGCAGAGAGGGCTGGCACTGGAAAAGCAAAGTGGGTAGCACGCATACGAGGTCCTCAACACCTGGTTAATCATGTGGTACGCTTGGACTCAAACAACATCAGCAAAGCAAGGAACATCAAATGCCATGTGCCAACCCATGGGAGTTATGAATTTTTGTGGAGGGCAAAGACAACAAAGATGGAATGTCGGGCCAGAAAACCCTACAAGAGTTGTGCCTGGCACGTGTCAAGATTCAATCGAATCAATCACGCTAGCAAGGGACCCTACGGGGAAATGGGCTTATCCCGAATCGAAAATCAAGGCCAAGGGTGGCGCAATAATCAGAACCAGAACAATCAGAATAATCAAGGGTATGGATGGAGGAACAATCAGAACAATACACCATCAAACCGAACTAGTGGGAACCAATTCGATTCAGTGCCACAAGAGGTCGAAATAATCAACAATATTTATATACCTAAGCCTCCCCATCGCCAGAAATAAGCTTACCGCAAAGATAAAGGTCTAGGCCGAACAAGGGATGGGTTTTCTTCCTAAAAATGGTTCGCATTAGGCATGAAGGCTTTCTATTTGGACTTTTTGGATTTAGTTAAAAATCAGAAATGGTTTAAAAACCTGAAATTGCAAAAGCCTTGAAATGGGTAAAAATCGAAATTTAGCGAAGAAATTAAACTTTGAAGATGCGGTCACCACCCCGGCCGTTAAAAACACATGTCCCTGTGCTCTTTATCCTCCTATGTGAGTCAACACAGATGCGCTATGGCCCTTTTTGTTTAAACCCTAACATTCCTTACCATTTTCTAAGGCTAGTAAAGACTTTTTCATCTAGAACACAAATAAGATCTCTCACCCGAGCACCGAACCCTAAAGTATGGAGAATATCAGCCAAAACAATAAAAGTCACTGTTATTTAACCCTAATTTGAATAACCTAACATGTAATGCTACTCGTGAGGCTCAGAACATCTTTACCTTAAAGAACAATGCGTCCTAAAGCATGGAGAGTATCGCTGGACAATAACATCCCATGTTATGCAACCGTAATTTTGAAAATAAGGGCCATAAATACACTACCCGCGTGACTTCCAAGACAAGAGGACAACAGATGCTTAACCCCACCACTGTAAGGCCAGCTTCCTTCCCTCTTCAGTAAAGGAAGGAGGCGCCAGCCGCCATCCTTGAGCTGTCATCCTCAAGAGGTGTGTTTGGCAGCCTGAAAGTTGGAAAAGAAAGAAGAGAGAAAGAAGAGAGAGGAAGAGAGAAAATAAAAGCAAAACTAAAATAAAACAATTTATTTACAAAAGCAAGAAAAATGAAAACTTACAAATCACCAAAATCCTTGTATTCACCCTCTCCACTCGACTCCTTTATTACAAAACATGAGGGTATTTATAAAGCTCTCAAGGTATTTAGTACTCATTTGTAAAAACCCTAAATGTAATCAGTTTCAAGTTATAGGATAGGAGAGTAATCCACCAAGTTTGGTATGTGTCACATTGAATACAAAGCATGATTTTAGAGTTCCAAATCTCGCTGAGCTAGTATAATCATTAGACTTGAATAAATTCATAAATGGTTGAATGACCTACAATGTCAGCTTAATCTCAAGCAATGTTAGAGCGAATTGGCAAGGTTGTTAATTTTCGCTAGCTAGCGAAATTCTCCCTCACAAGCTAGTGAAATATCGCAGAAGCCAATTCCTTCATTTTCGCTAATGAATAGTGCAATGGTTACGAATTCTCGCGTGAATGTGTGCCGAGATTACAACCTGCTTTCATAGTTCAAGCCATAAATTCGCCAAGATTGCGAATCAAGCTCGCTACCGTGTTGCGAAAAATTGCCTGCTTTGTCGTTTCATTCTCCTCATGTCTTCAACCGCATCTCTCATTTCTTCCACTTTCCTGCTTTTCCACATTGATTCGGGGCTTCGTTGATGGTCGAGACTAAACTTCCAACCTCATGATTGATCATTTGCATTGTGGTTGAAGTTCAAATGTGTACAAAAGTCTACAAAAACAACCAACAAAAACACCAAATTTACATGCGGTTACTAAGATGACTTGAACACTCAATTGGGATATATGACACATTAATGATCAAAGACTCAAACCTATCTAATATAGTTCAAAACACTCTTTGAGCACTAATCAACAATCCTCCAGAAAAAGGTAGACTTAGATAAGCTCGCACGTATGTTAACCTCCCACTCGCTTCATGAATGAGACCAAGGCAAACATGCAGCCAGCAACCTAGTCAACAATCAACAAAGACACCAGGCTCGAGGCAATAAATGGGTCAGAATGGCAAACTTAATGAGAAAGAAAGGGCAACCTGTCTTTACCGAGCAACCCACAAGTAAACCCGAGACGAGACTGCAAATAACATGTCAAAGCGCTTATGTTGAGAAGGTAAAGACTCGGAGACCAAGGAAATCCCCGCTATGTGAGGGAGAGGTTGAGAAGGTCATTCACCCAGAGCGTAAAGACGATGCAAGACAAAGAACATCCTCGGGGAGAAACAAATACAGAGAACTCATCGGCAGCGCGCCCCGCGTCACATAATTATAACGTTCTTGGAAGTTATTAACCGATAAGTAATTCACTAAATTCACGGACGCTCTTCAAAGCTACACATCAAATATCCCGTCGCGCACGATGCCTGCGGCGGCGCCCAGCTACGTGAAATTCGGCGAAGGACATCCCGCCCCGTAAGAGAAGATTAGTCATTTTCAAATGCTTAACTTGATCGAGGAATGCAAGGCTACATTTCGTAGAAAGTCGCTACGTAGCTCTCAAGGATCCAGCAAGCCACTATCCCTCGTACTCATTGGAAATGCTATTTTTGAGAGAGCCCTATGTGATTTGGGTGCCAAAGCATTAACCTTTTGGTGCCATTATCCATTTTCAAACGTTTGGGATTAGGTGAGGCCCGCCAACTACAAATACTCTTCGCCTTGCGTACGTATCTTTTGAAGCACCCAAGAGGCACAAGATGTCTTAGTAAAGGTCGACAAGTTTATCTTCCCCGCAGATTTCATTGTGTTAGATATGGAAGAAGATAAAGAAATACCCATAATCTGCAGACCAAGTTTCTCGCAACCTGCAAGAATGATTGATGTTCGTAGGGGAGAACCTAAACTCGAGAGTACAAGAAGACGGCAAAGCTCAATGTGTTTCACAAAGGAGACACCCACAGAGTGATACTTGCTTCATGGCCGAAATAGTAGAGGCTATAGTGCTCCAGCCTAAGTGGTCCTTTACCGACCCTTCTTCGAGACTAGCCTAGTGAGAATGAGTCTCGAGAACTGCACAAGTTATGCTGTAAGAATATGTTAAATGGATGGACTCTTTCGGACACAACAGAAGAAAATACTTCGAATCAGAGAAGTGAGCTTAAAACGCCAAATCCCATCTGCTGAGCAACTACCCAAGATGGAACAAAACCCTACCCAGCCATTTGAAATATGGCATACCCGGGTCGACCCACACACCGTGATTATCTCAAAGATTCTCGACGCACCAGAGGAAGCAGGCTATCGAGGGTCCTTCGAGATCACAAACATGCAATTCCTGATGAATCCTAGCTGATCTAAAAGGGATTCGTCCTTCTATGTGCATGCATCGTATTTTACTAGAAGATGGACATAAACCTTCGTTGAAGCACCGGAGGTTAAATCCGACAATGAAGGAGGTAGTCCTGAAAGAGGTTCTAAAATGGCTAGATATCAAGTGATTTACCCCATTTCCGCATTAAAGGCATGGGTAAGCCCAGCCGTGTAGTGCCGGCTGGAGGAACAACCGTCATCGACTCCGAACAACATCTTATCAGCTTTCTCGTACCGCTACGGTGGAGGATTTGTATCGATTTTCATCGAAAAATTGAACAAAGCCACCCTCGAAAAGATCATTTCCCATTGCCGCTTCTAGATCGATGCTAGATTGGATTAGCCGGTCATGAATACTATCGCTTTTGGATGGATACACTCCTACTACAATCAATTGCCATAGCTCCCGAGATTCAGAGAAGACGACATTCACTTGTCCTTATGGTGCACATTCCTCGCATTTCTTCTACGACGCTCTTGATCACCGTGCAATGCACCTGTACCTTTTCAAACGATGCATGATGGCCATATTCTCCTCGATACATGGTTGAAAGGACAATTGATATTCATGCACCCATTTCTGTAAGAATGGGCAAATTCATTTTGACAAATTGTTTAGAAAATTCCAGAACTCGTATCGGCAAGATGTGAAGAAACCAACTTAGTACCAATCGAAAAGTGTCATTTTACGGTACAAGAGGGTATTGTCCTCGACACGATTTCAAGAAGAGGATGAAGAGGTAGATAGGGCTAAGATTGAAGCAATTAAAAAGTTGCCCACCCCCTCATACTCCAGAAAAGGATTCAAGTTTTCTTGGCCACGCCGGATTTTACAGGCGTTTACTTCAAGGATTTCTCACAGACGTTAGAAACCGAAGTATTCAACTTGTTAGTCCAGTGGGATCCCATTTGAGTTTGATTCACAATGTTTGCATGCTTTTTTCGTTGAAGGATAAGCTTTGATCTGTACTCTCATTGTCGTAGCCCGCATTGGTCCTTTCCGCATTTGAACTTTTGTGTGACGCAGTTTACTTTGCATCAAGGAAGGCTGGGGGGCGTAAACGAGAGAAAATCTTTCAGTGATTTTCATTATGCAAGCGACCTCACGATGTCAATTGAATTACTTTTCACTACGTAGAAAGAACTTTTGGCTATCGTCTTTGCCTTTGACAAGTTCAGGCCTTATTTGATTGGCAACAAGGTCGTGGTGCACACTGATCATTCTGCTATTAAGTACTTGATGACCAAGAAGGACGCAAACCCGTGACACTCAGGTCCTTTTGTCAGCAAGAATTCGAGGTAGAAATTAAAGACAAGAAAGGCACTGAAAACCTAGTGGCAGACCATCTTTCACGACTGGAAGGGGCCAGAGATGATGTCCCATCAATGACGACCTCGTAAGAGAAACTCTTGGGCCTATTGAGGACAAGAGGGCGCTCCACGACTGGGCAGATATGTGGAATTATTTAGTGGCTAAAGTAGTCCCTCCTGAATTTAACTATCAGCAGAAAAAGAGGTTTTTCGCACACCTGAAACACTATTATTGGGAGGAGCCAATTCTTTACGTACACTCATACGATCGTGATAAGGGAGATGTGTGTCGAAGATGAAAATGCACAAAGATTTTAAACCACTGGTCACACTCTACTGCGCGGTGACAATTTCTGGTGGCCGTAGAGAACAAAGAGGCTAAAGTGCTCCAATCAAAGTTTTTATCGGCTCATCTTATTTAAAGATGTTCTCATCAATTCAAGCTCACTGCGGATCAATGTCAACGTGACGAACATCTCTAAAAGGATCTAGCCACACCACATCCCATTCGAGGTAGAATTGCTCGATTTATGGGGATAGATTTCATGACCATTTCCCCCGCATCATATAGCAACTTATACATTTTGTCGGGCGTGAGACTATGTCTCAAAGTGGGTGGAAGTGGATCCCCTATCGCACCAATATCGATGCCAAGGTCGCGGGCTCAATTTCGCCAAGCAATGTATATTCCTCACGCTTTGGAACCCTCAGCATCGATCATAGATAATGGTACTCATTTCTAATAAGGTACTGATAAAGTTTTGCAAAAGTATGGGGTAATGCCATCGTGACATCTTTGCATACCACCCACACAAACGGACAAAGCGTAGGTATCGTAAACCGCGAAATCAAGTACATTCTCGAGAAGACAAGCATCAACCTGTGAAGGATTGGTCTAAAAGATCAAGATGCACTGGGCGTATCGCACCACATTTAAAACTCCTTCGTATGTTCCGTCGTAATCGCTTATGGTAAGGCGGTCATCTTCCGCCGACCGAGCATCGAGCCCATCGTGCCACCGATAGTTAAACATGGATAGTACATTGGCCGGGCGGAAGCGACCGTCCTAACTCAAGAACTAGGGATCACCCGTGAACGTAGTTTATGAAAAACGCCTCATTTATATGAAAAGACGAAAAGCCCGCACTACAAACACATTAATAAAGAGTTCACAAAAACAGACGTTCTTTTGTTCAATTCCACTTCAAAGCTCTTCCGGGAACAAGCCTCGATGGTCAGGCCTTCTGGCATGACTGTCTTTCACACGAAAGGTTACACATCCAGAAAGGTACATTCATAATACCACCCAACGATTGAAGTTTATTATGGAGGCTGGTGCTCCTTGCGCATAAAGCAAACCGCTCCTTTAATAAATTACAGACGAAGTGTAGTAAGCGATCATATGAGTTCAGGTTCCCAGCACATTAAGAGATCTGTAATGCCAGCTTAATTCGATATTAAATACATACGTTTCTTGAGGGGGCAATCCAAGTTTTTCAAACTTTCTTTCCAGTGCGTTAATTCTTTTACCGCTATTTTTAGTGCCATCGGGCTTTGTTTTCCCGAACGGTGTTTCGCTGTTTGTTTAATTTCTGTGACTCACTGGACGCAGTAGTGGGAGGATTCGCCTGGGCGTGCATTACAAGTCCCGTGCCGCAACAGAAGAATGAGGGCTTTCACCAAGAGATCATCAGCGTGCACAACTTTACCGCTGATCCGTAGTCACGCGCGATGCCCAACGCCGCTGACGCTCCAACGCCGCGGACGCCCATTTGTCCTCTCTCGCCACGCCGCTGACGCGGATCTCCAAACGCCGGACGCGAATTTGCGGTAACTCGCCGCCGCGACGCGGGATCTCCACCGCCGCCGATTAACGCCTAGCGTTCCCGTCACGCCGCCGACGCGATCTCCAACGCTGACAAGCACAGTGCCATCAGAACGCCGCGACGCTAATTTCGCGACGCCGCACGTGCTGCCGCCTTAAGGCCAAGAACAGCCATTTTGCTCTTCACCACACACCACTACCCGAAACCCAGCCCTTGCGCACTGGGCCTCACCCAGTCCCACCCCCAGCCCCCCGAAGTCACTTCGGCTCTGAGGTGCCCCAGATTATGCTTCCTCCGACACCTCCAAAACCCAGAGTTCCCTTCACACACCTGGTCCCGGTCACCACCTTCAATTGACACCTGTACTGCTCCTAGCTCTAGTATCGCCTTCAGGCGGCAATGTCATATCTACTGGCTGTCTAGTGGATCTTTAGGTTCAATGTTTCTTGGGTTGTTAGGTTTATTTCTAGGTCTTGAGTCATAGTTAGGTTTCTTGAAAATACTTAGTAGTTTTGTTTGTTTTAATGCACACTAGGTGTTGTTTTTAACAATAAAGAGGTGTCTACTTTAGTGCCACTATCGCGACTGAGTCTAATATAAACCAAAAAGGTGCAAAAATTGCTTCACTGCGAGTCAATCACCTAGATCCGACCTCACTTACTTATGTCACATACTGTTTAGAATGCGAAGCCGCCGACGGCTTAAGCACTCCATTTGAAAAACCGATCGTTCATCAAGCAGGCAGGGTTTCACCATCTGTGGAGTGACTTTTTCCGTAAGACCATCACAAGGCGCTAAGGATGATGCAGGTCTTGTACAACTTCACCCTGATCCACAGATAAATGATGAGCGCAGGAGAGGAGTTTACTTTCAATCTGCCCCCACGCCTCAAGAAAGTCGTAGGTGATGATTGCCTAATTTCAAATAAGGAGTTTGATCAATAGCTTTTACGCCTAGAGTATTCCTCTAGAGCGGTCTGGACGGTCATTTAAGAGCACCCCACCACCCCAAGGTTATACGCGCATTGACCCAATGGCCTGGTGAGGAACACAAGGTCATTGCCCACCCAAGGCCAAGATCGTCGATACTACATGGTCCACCACTTTCTTCGACTACCGCTTGGCTTATCTAAGCACGAACAGTGGGTGATCCAAGCGCGGTCTCAAGTTGTTCTCAAGTACTTGCAGATATAATCTCTCTGATAGCCAAAACACAGACATCCTCCACAACTGATTACCATGATAATTCAAATCTCTTCCGATATCGCCAGCAACAGCCCAAGGCCCTCACACAATGAGGCCCGCCCACCCCATCAAGTTTATGATTTCGCCGCTTTGACACAATTCAACCTACACTGAAAATAAGATATGATTCTGTCATATGCCCTCTGACTATGACGAGCTTTCAGATGGTATCAAAGCCTGCTATGTTTCCCAAGCATCCTCAGAGATGATTGGCTAAACTGTCCACCATCTCTAACATAACATCATACACTTCAAGAGATAGGTTCTTCCAAAATCATTCCTCATTCCAGATCCCATGTTCTCATCCATTAATACTTCAACAACATCTCAGATGAGGACCTATATGTTCTAGTCCTCGCCACACATGAATATGAGATGTCTTCCGCCCAGAGATATATGCGATCATCCAGCTGGACCAGCCACTTATTCTTCAACAATGAGATCCTCAGTCCCAGATTGGTCCAGCCCTTCCGGCTCCACCACTAATCATCACCATGATGATCTGTAAGATCCTCATCTTTGGTTTTTATATTTGCAGACACTTATTATTTTGTTAGTGTGTGACTCGGCCTTGTTTGCCGAATGCCTTTCGGTTTTTAAGATTTGCAAAGCTGTTTCGTCAGCATAAACAACGGTGGTCCCACGTGAGTCACTACTTTTCCATTTATTTTGCTGAGTCATGCAATAGTTTGGTCATGATGTTAGGTCATTCGCATATAGTAATTCATGAATAAACATAAAGAAAGTCGAGGATTCATTTTTCAACAGATCAATCTTTTCTTGATTACGATTTAATGACACAATCGTTGATTCATCAGTTTTAATAGGTGAAAGTTATAACAAGTCCCAGTCATTAATTATTTCTGATGATCCATCACATTCACACATCACATCCTTTCAAATAGTGTTTGAGACTCTAATCATTAAAGTTCAATAAACTGGAGATTCAACTGATCATGGATTTAATAATTCAATCTAAAAGAGGAGATTGCTATTGAGCTCCAACAAAAAGAAATGAAAAATAATAATAAATAATGAATAAAATAAATGAAAAATAAGAAAAACAAAAGAGCGTGAGTTAGAATAAGGGATTCATCAATCAAATCCCGGAAAGCATACCCAAGAGGGGCCTTGAACTGAATGTCTGCCAAACCGCTGGAGTCACTGACTTCACGCCGCTACATGTGCATTGTAAGACATGATTTTCCAAAAATCTGATGGCTTCCTTGAGTTTGTCATATGTTTCGGGCAGTTGAAGGAACTAATGCCAGCTTTAATCCAACTGTGGGAGTCGCCACTGATCTCCATTCATAACACTTAATCAAAACTCTTAAATATGGTCTTTTCCATTTGAGGCATTCAGTAAAGTTTGCATTACTGCAATGAAAACAATGCCTTACCCTTTCAGTTTCAGTTTTTCCAAACAGGTAAAGTCGAAGCTAAGTTTGGGGGAAGGTTTGTTTGTGTACAAGAATTTGAGGCCGCCCATTATGCAGGCTGGGGTCATTGGGAAGTGTTGGTTGAGTACCATGGAATTTGAGGCAGGTCACTCCCACCTAGTTCAACCAGTTTTCCGGAAAAGTCACTTGTATGCATCCTTCGTGAACTCGAGCAAACAACAGCAGCCAGGCTCGCAACGCACCGATCCTCTACTTTTCAAAGATGCATTACTACGCTTGTGTTAGTCCTGTAGTCCTTATAGGGTCAAATAGGTTTGAGGTCCGCCTGTCGACGCAAGAAACTAAGTTTGGGGTAAGATGAGCGCCCAAACATCGTATTATACGTTTCAAGCCATTTTCGTGTTTATTAGAATTTAGTTTTGGCTAGACTCCTGATTTCGTGTTTGGTTTGATGCAGTGCTTTGGAGGCAAAAGTGGCAGTCAGTTGAAGCTACCAGAAGCAATGGGAAAGGCAAAGCAAGAAAGTAGTTGTCATATAATATCCCCAATTACACGCTAATACAATTTAAGTCAATATTCGTAAACGCCGTGATTTTTCTTAATCGCCAGCGACGCTCAACGCCAGCGACGCCAGAACGTCGTGACTGAGATTCACCAACAAAGCGCACTAATGGCTCAAATCTGGCATTCGAGGGCGACGAACGAGGCACGAATCAGCAGTTAAAGATAACGTGACTTCATCAAGTGCCCGATCGTATTGTTTCCATTATTTTGGAAATAGAACGCGATGTTTTTGAGATTAAACATTTCATATTCGTGTTCGTGATGTTCTAGGATTTTATATCTGTGTGGTTTTGTCAACCCCGTCATGTGCTGATGGATTAAAGTTATACTTGAATGTTCAAGTATTTATCTATTTGCTTTCATCTGCTCTAATGCCTACGATTTACTATATAAGATGTCCGCCAATATCGCATAATCACACCGAGATCCGAGATCTGGCGAGAAGAAAGGTTGGTCCAGGATTCCGTCGAGTAGCTTTCGCTGAACTCCAAATAGAGATAATTCCGATCCCGGTATCCGGGTTAGAACATTTTAAGCATTTCAACATCGAGTTGAGATAGAGATATACTCAAATCTATTCATTTAGATAGGCGGATATATTCTCGAGAGCAGAGACTCTGAAGTAAGATCACCTCGCCAATCGACAAATGATAAATATATTTAATAATATCACCTTAAGAAGTCAATCCATTGAATGTGATGTGTAGATATAACCCTAGTACTCAATACTCAGCAATTCATTAGAATCAATAGCTTAATGAAATTTACATACTCAATTTACTTAGAAATCACTATCTCGTATATTATCTAAAAAAAGTAACTCGTGAGTCACATAATCATCTTGGATCGATATCCCATATCCATGAAAGTACACTATATTACTTGAGGCGCACACGTGCACTTGCGCATTACAGGCGTATTACATTTTACACATCGCTGCTGCCTATCGTAGCCACATAGAGCGGCGGTGAGCTGTTGTCCCAGTTAAACCACTCAGCTGTCTTTATAGATACAGAGTCATACTTCTTCACGCATCAGAGGAGGTAACTGATGATAGATCGCAGAGACTCACTGAGGGTGAAAATGCCTGCAGGGTGGAGGAGAGGACTCGGCCCTGATCATCTCCCTCCCAGCCTGAATTTCACAATCTCAGCTTCCTCCTGATTACAGTCACATCCATCATACACAACACAGAGCATATCCTGCCAGGGCCAGATATCCCAAGCAGATGCTGCTACCCACTGCACATCAGACAATATTACGCCAGCGGAGGCCCGAGCCGAGGCCACTCTTCCCAGAACCGCCATGCTTCTTCTGGACATGAGCCATCTCACTCCCGCCATCAACAAGGATCGAGCTCACATGCCCTCACCACCCAGATCACCAGATCCGGCTTCTCGTGTTCTCTTTGGATATGCTACGAGCCAGCCGTAGCGCCTTCGCATCCCACCCCGTGTCAATCATAACGAGAGTGAGTGGTCTACCTCTTCTCTAGCTTTTCATCCCTACCAATTTGGAGAGAAGTCAGCCTGCCTTCAAGAGGTGCCAGAGTCAGTTAGGTTCATCACTTGCCTTTGTTTGCTACAGTCACGCACTGCATTGGTATGACATTGTAGGTGGCTGTATTGTCAGAGAAAGGATCCTTCTTTTGTCAGGTTTGTTTACATGTTTAAGTTTGTAACAAACACTTTCATTATGTTTATGTTTCATATATATTTACATCTTCTTTCAAGACTTCATGAAACCATTTTATTTTTACTAGTGTCATATTTCTTATGCTTGTTTCTCACTATTATAAATTAAATGATCCAGATAGCTACACCAGATCGTTGTCAGCTCCACAATGATTAGTTATTGATTGAAGTCTAAGTTCAACTATTATCCATTTAGCAATCATGGGTATTTGAAGCATCAATAGGTTCAGAAGTTACAGACTCTTTACTTGCAAACCCCGGACAGTTTGATAAATTCACAGGTCATGCCACCAATAAAATGAAGTCCAACGAAGTCTTCCAAATGAAAAAGAAAAAGCTATATGGAAAAAGAAAGAAGTAATAGAGAATAGAAAGCCCAGACGCTAGTTCTTTGAAACCAACACACCCTGTTTGGTATATATTAGTCTTAGCCTGTGTGTCCCAACCTTCACCAGCAGAGAGTCACCCGACTGAGTTCTTTCTGCCACAGACTGGGACAGGTGAGCTAGATGAGGTCAGCACTGATCTGAAACCATTCCATGAATCGGTGAAGGTCCTATGGTTTAATGGCCTGGAAGACCTGATCAGTGCCCAAACCCACCCCAGTTTTTGAGTCACCTGCATAGACTCCCACATCACTTTTGCAAAGCCCAGAGCCTTTACACATGTTCCACAATAATCACAAGAAATAGAAGAGGCGAACTCAAACTGGCCTAGGCTGGTCACGCTGGAGTCCGGGCAAGAGCTCTGTCGGGGGAGAATAGCTCAAAACCCAAACATTAATTAAACTGCTTTACCTTGAAATACAGATTTGGCAGGAAGTCCCAGGCCGACTTCCTTGAATTGATGCTGCCCCACTTTATTCTGATATGGTAATTTGTTCCTCTCATGATAGGCTTGCACAGAGCCCAAATTTCACACTACAAAAGCCTCTCTACTTGTACATAAGACTTAATAGAATACTTTTCTTGGCAAAAGATAGTCAGATATACCCTTTTATTATTTTTAGCATTGCTAAGGGACTAGTAATGTGTCTACAGTGGATTGGGCACTGGGAAAATAGTTATTGAGTCCAATAAGATAGAATGAGGCTTTTAAGATTTAACCATAATATGAATTGGCTTCATTGATATGGTGCAAACCAATGGGGGTAATTAATTGATTTTGCTTGAGGTTGTTTTTGTAGTTTCAAAAGCCTTCAACCGTCACCTTCATATCAGCTTCCTGCACTAAACCAGCCAGCTTAAAATGCAGTCTCAGATGAATTCTACGATTTCATCAAGCCTAACAGAAATGCGTCAAAGATGAGAAAATGTGTTTTGAGGATTTTTGCAAATATAGAAGATTGGCACTCTCGCTATATATGTTTTAAAATTCGCAATGATAGAGCGAAAATTTCGCAATGATAGCGTAAATTTTTCACAATCATAAATGTGCTCATTATAGTTGTTGCCATGATAGCTTAAATTTCGCTATCATAGCGAAAAATTATCGTGCTTGGGCTTAAATTTTCAATTTTCTATAATCGAATTCTTTGGCTATGATATGAAAATTGCCATCATAGCGAAATTAATCAGGCATAGCTTAAAATTCTCGCTTCCCTATTTTTGTGGATCCAAACACTCATGTTTAATTTCTTTGTACTCTCAAATTAATCAAAGGGCTATTTGAAGAGCTTGCATTTGATGTTTGTGGGGCGATATATAAAGCCATGTTATGAATTATTTTAAATCAACTATTCAATCAGCAGCCTTTACAGTACAGCCCCTGTTTCGTTCCCATTTTCCTTCCTCTTTCTTCATTTTCTGTGCTGCCAAACACACCCTTGAGATGACAACTCAAAGGATGTTTCGCTAAGCCTCAAAACCTGAAGAGAGGCCGCCGTGCGCCAACATGGCTTCATGTTCTTCTGCGTTTTCATGGAAGGTGCATCGTGTATTTGTGTTTCTAGCTTTCAAACTAGGTTTAAATGCTATTTAATGTATTTTCTTTGGTCACTTCAGACGCTTTCAGGGTTCAGTGTATTCTTGTTTGTAGATACATCGACATCCATTAGATGTCATTTACGCAGCCACTCAAAGTAGGTTGAATGCTTTATTTTCAACCGCAGACATTGTGCTCAAGAAATGCTATGGTTCGGGATAGAATGTTAATACAGGCTACAAAGAAAACAAGATCCGATTTTAAATGACTATAAGAGTTTACTCATTCTAATGCGAGGAAATAACTCGAGACACCAGACAACCCTAATTAATATCAACTAATGTACTCAAACTCACAGCTTTTTTACATCTTATTTTAAATCGTCATTAGCTTAGTGACAACAAGAACACATAACACTTTTAATGCAAATCCGAAAATCCAAGAAATTTCTCACTATTTTGATCCATGATATGTTACTTGTAAGATGAAACCCATCCTCGGTCATCTCAGAACTACATTGCAAGAGCTGACTACGGCAAGAGGAGAAATTTAGGACACAAATTTTGTTGACTTCGGATCACCCTCCTGTGGCACGAATCACCATACATTTCGCTATTTAGATATCCATATTCCTTTCAAATACATGAGTCTAATTAGTTACTTGTAGAATAGAAACTTCTTTCTAAAATCAGACGTACCTTTCAATACTTCACACTCCAAATCTAGGATCAAGAATTTCTGCCTTAAGGTATTGATATTACAAGCCTTCCATCTAATTGCAATCTATCCATCAATATGATAAAATTATTCATTCTTGATTATATCTCCACTAACACAAGATCAAGATCCTTCAATCAGATTGAGGAGAAGCCTCTCTCATCAATTAAATTGATACATCATCCAACTATCCTCACACCAAGACAGTAAGAAGGGATCTCATCAAGTAATTTTTAAGAGTTTCAGTTCCATTATTCTAACATACCTCATAACTCGCTTCTCCATCCTCTTAGGAATCTCTATCTCTCGTGTCAACAGAGGCTTCTCAGAAATCATAAGACATAATGTATTTTCAAGGCACTTACTAATATTCTCACAGTAAGTTCTAGATCATTACCAATTAAATAAATTCAAGATTTTGATCCAGACATTTTGTTGAGCAGAAAACAATAATGAACATCGATCCAATCCCAGAGGAAGCTCAGTCTTTCAAAACTGGATTACAACTATCAATGACTAGCCGACAAAAATTCACCGGGAATTCACTGTGTTTTAACTAAATTAATGAACTCTAGAAAATTTCCAAATTCATTCAAGCAGAGATAAAGAAAATGAAACCGAAATTTTTACAAGGAACCCAAATTAAACTCACACCCTGCATCACTATTATCCAACCCAAAAGATATTAAATTAACTAAAATACAATGTGTAAACTACTTAAAGAAAAGAAAATAATATACAAAGGAGTTCCAAATTACCTTGTTCCGGTTTGGCAAAGCCGAGCACAAAGGCTCCTAGATGCTTCTATTTATAGATTTTCAAACGACGTGGCCGCACTTCTAAAGCCAGATTGTGAATCCCAAAATTCGCCCAATGGTCGCTGGTCGCGGACAAAGAAATGAAATCACATACAGTTGGCATCTTCGGGTCCTCCTACATTCTTATCAGAATCCTGCGCTTCCGCTGCGACATTATTTTGTGCCTTTTCTTTGATCCTTCACAAAGCATGTAATTTTCTATGTCGCGACAGTTATGTCAAGGCTTCGTTTTGCCAATAGGTGTTCCTGTGTCGTGATACTCCTGGGGTGTCTTGCGCGTTGGAATACTTGAATAGTGTTACTACAATAGACTTCTTGTGATTCTTCAATCTTGTCATGACAAAGAAAAACATCATCAGAACAGAGTTTGGTTTGGTTTCACCGTTGATTTGACCGCGGCCATGGCGTAAAACTCCCTTCGTCGCGCAGCATTCTTTTCTCTTGATCCTTGCTGCACTGGATTGTTTCATTGCAACATTGAACTCGGTCACGACAAACTTGTCTCTGGGCCGTTTCATTCTCTTCCATTTTCCGTCAGATGTGCTTTCTCTTTGTCACCACAAGGTTTCACTCATACTGTTTATCAGTCGCAACAAACTTCGCTTTTTTGTGACAGGATATCCCCGCTTTCCCAGCCTTATCGACGTCCAGAATACAAGTTTCGTCGTGAACATTCTTTCTTGTAATTCTTCTCAACTTTGTTCGCGATAATAGCCGTCTTTGTCGCAACAAAGTTCACCAACCCCTGGGCTGAATGATCGACAGCAAAACTCTTTTTCTCGTGACAAAATCTTCTTATCTTTCATTATTACTAATGTTGTAGTCGCGATATAGTTCTTTTCGCGTGACATATAATCAGCTTTTAGTCTTATAAAATCAAGTGTCTATCAACATAGAAAACTTTATTTGGTATATCGGGTTTCGATTTGGTTCTTACCGCTTTTTTTTGCCGTGATAGTGTTGTATTTTATTTAAATAAAAATTCCATCGCCATTTGGCCGGATTAATGTCAGAATAGAGTGCGGAATGGTTTATTTCTTCTTCATGAACTTCCACTTATTGTGACATAAAATTCATTGTCATGGCTGTAAATCAAACAGATATATAAAAAACTATGTTACGATGTTTTTATTTCAGCTTTGAGTTCAGCCTTTGATCCGTGGCAACATAACTCACTGGTTCTATCGATTCTATCAAATATCTTGAAACTATGTCGTGATAGAGAATTATGCCCTTGGCCAATTTTATACTTTTCTTACTAGAATTGTCTCCTTTTCTTTTAAAACCTACAAAACACAAAGTTGGTGAATATTCCATAATTCAGCATAAAAAAGAATCATAAACTTCTAAAATATGCAGAAAAATGGATTAAAATGGATATTAGACCTACTCGCCTCTAAATATGCATACCGTGAAATACTTGATAGTTTTTCGCTCGTAGCTGGTGCCTTCTTGATAGATGGTACTAATTTGCTCACACTTTCTCCAAGAGGCTCATAGTACTCTGGTTCTGAAAGGAATTCATCCATTGCACATATGCTTTGCTTCATCATCTGGGGCTTCGATTTAATCATCTTGTAGGAGGCAAGTCTCTAAGGTATCATCGATATCCTCATGGTTAGACACTACAGCCTCAACGTTCTTAATATGATATCAAGAGTCACTCTCTACTGGGTGTCTTATAGCCCATAACACATTGAATTTGACTTCCTCTTCCTGAACTCTCAGTCTTAACTCACCTTTATGCACATCAATTCAAGGCCTTTCCAATGATAAAATAACTTAACAGATGATGTGTATCTCCCTATTTTCTTCCATGTCTAGGACAATGAAGTCTATAGGGAAAATGAACTTGTCAACCTTCACTAGTACATCTTTGACACCTTCCTGATGTCAAATGATCGATCCACTACTAAGGGTGATCATGTTATTTTAGCCCGAGCCCTAATCTTCTAAAAATAGATGTGAGTGATCAGGTTATCGCTTAGCCCAAGATCACATAATGCCTTCGAAACCAATCACCTATGATGTAGGAATGGTGAAGTTCTTAGGATCTTTCAATTTTTGGAGCAGCTTCTTCTGTAGTATGGCACTGCATTCCTCTGTTAGGGAAATAGTCTCATAATCCTCTAACTTTCGTTTCTTCGATAAAATGTCCTTCATAAACTTAATATTTGTGCATATTATCTCTTCATACAGATCCCCGTAGAGCGGTGATGTTGATCTCGCAGCTTAACACCTATAAATCCCGTGAACTACTGGTCGAGCCGCATTCTTCCTCAATCTTTACTTGTAATTGCCGGGTCAATCCTCGATCCTAGCTTTTCTATTTTCTCAATTCTAGGTATTTCCCATCGAACTATTTAGCTGGGGTCAACCCTCACTTCTTCTTTGCCGTATCAATTCCTCGTCGTGACCGGTCCGACCGGCTTCTTGGTTCTTTTACTATCAATAGTAACCTGACTGACGCGACAGATCGACAAATGCAGGCGAGTCACAAATAAGCATACCGTAATGCTAGGGTAGTTGTTTGCGTTCCGCAGGTGCCTTCTGATAGATGTGCTCCGATTTGTTCACACTTTCCAAGAGGCTCATAAGATTTCAGCTCTCTCTCAAAGGAATTCATCCACCGCAAATATGCTTTGCCATCATCTGGGCCTGACTAATCATCTCAGAAGAGGTCTTCTAAGGGGATCATTGATATCCTCATGGTTAGGCACTATAGCCTCAATGTTCTCAATACGATAGCAAGAGTCACTTGCTTCCAGGTGCCTTTATAGCTCAAACACACCGAATTTAATTTCTGAACCAGACTTAGCCTAACTCACTTTTCTACACTATGTTCTTCTAGTGGCTAAAAACATACCCCACTCCAGGATGATAAGTATCTCCTATCTTCTTCCATGTCCGGTGACAACAAGTCCTCGCAAGGAAGATGAACTTGTCAACCTTTCATCAGACACTACACCTTCCTGATGCTTCCAAAGGATCGATCCACCAGTCAAGGGTGACTGTCAGGTTTTGCTTCCCTGGGTTTCTTAATCTTCAAAAATGGATATGGCACGTGTTACACGCTTGGCTCCAAAGATCACATAATGCTTTCGAAACTCCAGATTGCCACTCATGAGATGCAGGAATGGTGAAGCTCTGATCTTTCAATTTGATTGTACTTTCTTCAGAGCGGTGGCACTACATTCGTTAGGCAATAGTCTCAGTGTCTCTCTAACTTTCATTTCTTCGATAAAAATGTCCTTTATAAACTTAACATAGCTTGTCATCTACTCTAGCGTATCCGTGAAGGATGTTGATCTCGCAGCTTTAAATACTTAGCAATTTAGAATCGCTTATCGAGATGATTAATACTCTTCTTTAATTCGTAGGTAGGGATGAGTGGGTCGATCCCTAGATCCTAGATTTTCTATTTTCTCTACCGTTGTTTCCAACAGAATCAAGCAGTCAGCTAATCCCTATCTTTATGCTGTATCAATTTACTTCCAAACCTGGTCTACCATTTGTTCTTTATTATTATCGCTGGGGTTCTGTGTAAACATATTTCTTTCCACCTCTCAAAAGACGCTTGCAATGTTCTTTACCTCTCTTTTAGGATTATCGAGCTCCTTTCAATCAAAATCGTAGCCATCTGCCCCATTTGTACTTAGGTTTCAGTCGGGCCCTTGATTCTGTGAATCGCTGATTTATTTCTCTCTTCTCGATTTTGTAGCTACTGAGCTTGGATTTGGAAATTGGCCTTCATCTCATTCAAAAAAGAAATATGAGATGTCATCATATGAGCTAAGGCTTCCTCCAGATCTACCTTATTCTCCTTTGGATGATTATTACTTTGCACTAGCTACCCTAAGTTTCGAGAGACTGTAAGGGAAGCTCGATAATTTCTCCAAATTTCGACTCAAATCAGAGTCACATACGAATTCATTGCTACTACCGATTGCAATTTAATATATAGACAGAGTATGTTCCAGTTGTCATCTACTTTAATTAGCATCCATTGCTTGTAGGTCCATTGCAAATTACATACAACCGAGCCAACTAGATGCTAAATGGGCCGAGCGCCAGCACTGCATCTATATTTAGTACAGAGCGTATTACGCCTTTAAATTAGCAAACACATGCACTCGGGTCCACTGCTTTTCCTTTATCATTCTTTCTTGTGACATTCCATCTAATGTGTCAATGTACTGTCATGGTTCAGTTCTTTTCAAGAAAATACCTTCACCGAGGTGGTCAATCATCCGTCTTGTAAGGCTGTGTAATGAGTCACACAAAATCAGATCCGCATGCACCAGTAAGCCAATCTGCTGATGGACACTTCCTCAAAGAATTCTTGTATTCGTCCCGTGTTTAAGCCGCTATCCTTTTCAGTAAAGATGTTGATCTCTATCGTCATTTGTGCAACAGCAGGGGGACAAGATTTTGTCAAAATTTACGGATCAAACCCAACTTATTAATGAGTCGGGTGGTTCGTGGTTAGCCAACGCTTCGCCTCTACGCCAAGGATAGCAAGATTTAATCCGAGTCGCACGGCCTCCTCCTCGCACTCCTATTATATTTCTCACATTGTCGCATACTCTAAGAAGCTTGGTTCGAAGTATGTTTGATCTTCGCTGCAACCCATGAAATCGAATACCCTGGAGTAGTTGTAGTGTCATAGCCTTTAGTTCAAAATCATTCGCTTGAATAGAGCTTGTATTTTTACATACTCATGACTCGTAGTGGTAAATGCAAATTCTTCCAATAGCATATCCGGCCATTAGGTTGAAACTATACCTCCATCACGAGCATTACATTTCCTATTTACTTCCGTAGCTTCATTCTCTCTCTCAAATCGTACTAATGTAGATTCTTTACCATGTCGACAAGGTAGCGCTTATGCATTTTCTAAGAATCTCTTCTCATCTACTAAGCCTCCGTCGTCAGTTCGTCTGATTTCCATATCAAAGGGCGCACCCTCCTACTGCCTGCTACAAGGTCTCAAACTCCTGAAACACCACAACCGCAGAATTCTTAATCGATAAAAATAAATAAAATAAAATTCGTCCAAAGTAATATCCAAGTAAACTATCAATATTGACACTTGTGCTGAAACACTTGCAAGAACCCAAGGCCAAACTTTAAGGGTCATAATCAATATATATATATATATATATATATATATATATATATATATATATATTCCACCTGTCACAAGTGCACCATCGAAAGGCAACAGAGGCGATAAGTCAAGGTCGCCCCACAAGGAGTTCTGGATGTCAACTACCAAACCAATTTACTCCTAATATTATTTAGATTCATCAAATCTTAAGGCTATAGGATTCTAAGTAATTTACTAAAGACAATTAAGGTGTATTCTTTCCAAATAATTAAATATCTAGGGTTTTGACTTCACCCAGTTGATGGATATTTAGAAAACTATCACTCAGTTATATCACTCACATTTATTAATGGCGAGTTGATCTTATATATGCATCAATCTCTCTACAACATTAAGTACACTTATTCCCATTAGCGGGTTGTATCGCATCTCCGCTTCAAACCCCTAAGACACATCGAATCACAAAGTATTGAAAACTCTTGTTACACAGATAAATCATTGTTGTATCTGAGTACTCTGTATTGATTATACAATATCTTATACGTATCCCTAGGGTTTATCATTTCGATCTCAAAACCCTGCAACCTAAGTATACCTATATTAATCAAGTACAGTTTCAAATAGATATAAGACATTCAATAATAAGTAAATGGTAACTGAATATATAAATAATGCTAATCCATCAATTAGAGATTAGGGTTACATCAAAACCCTAGCCTAATGAGTTAGTTCATAATCGAAAAAGAATACATCATGTTTGTAGAATCCTTACAAATTAAAACAATAAAGACAAGAAAAGAGTAAATCAGATAAAGAAGCTCTATTATGATCTTGTTTTCGCTTCTCCCATATTCCGTCTGACGCTCTCTTCCCCTTTTTCCTTCTCTTTGATTTTTTCGCTTTTATTCTTAAATTTTGGCTAACAACTCCAGGTGACGCCGCGACGTTAAAACATCGTGACGTTGGATGATGAAGAATGGTCAAACATCGTTAAGCCTCAACGTCGTGACATGCAAACGTCACGACGTTGGAGTAGGATTCTGCATTCCTCCATCTTCAAGTCTCCAACTTATCTTCAATTGAACCATTTTACTTGAAAGACCAAAAATAAAGCCAAATATTAGTTATGAGGCAAAAACACTACCTATTTAAGTACAAACTAGATCGTAAAAGCACTAAAACACGGGTATATAATGAGTGTTTTAGACACTCATCAGGGTTCTAAGGGTTTTTTGTCTTTCGCTTATGTGAGGCGGCAGAGGTGCCATAGATGGCACCTCTCCTCATCTCGTAATCACAACCTTCAACCTTACATAACTGCGTGATTAGTGAAGTGTGAATGAGTGATTTCCCTACATCTTCTTCCACTAAGGAATTCTGTATAATGTTCCCCACATTAAACTTGTAATTCTCCAGTATGGCATACAACAAAATTGCTCTATCTTTGTATAGGGTCTAGACATGTTTGTAAGGGTAGCTCTCGAGTTCATAAAATAAAATCATACTTTAGCCTCTCATTGAGGCTTCCTCTTATTATCTCAGTTTCTATTCTTCTTTGTCTTCCGACTAGCATTTGCCCCTACCACCGTCTTTAGTATCTTATCATAATTTGGGCTACAGAACAACTCTCTCAGATTCATTGATCACACATTGCAAAAGCTCCTATGATTCTATCGACAAGGGCACTATCAAAAGGTACCCAAATTCCTCTCATGGAGACTGTGAATCCTATACGCCCTGATTCGCGTGAAATTTATCAGAAGGTGCTATCCCAAGATGGTGTATACAAACTCTTTCCAAGAAGCCGCCTAGGTTATGAGATAGTTCCTGTTATGGTCATGAAAACCCTCTCTCAGCACAATTAAGCCGAATGCTATGAATCAAACAATTCCTCACCTCAGTACTAGCATCGAATTTGGTCAGGGTTTCGAGGAGGCCGAACTGTGGCTCAGAGGTGCCCTCATTTTCTTAAGGCCATCCTTTCTTAATTTCACAATTTGTTCTCCTAAGCAAAAAAAAAAAAAAAAACGAGTTGGTCTTACCAAACACCCTTTACCTTATCAACTCAACAAACAATGTATATCCAAACCAAACCAAACACCCAACCCTAACCAAAAATACACTAGATTAGGGTTTACCTTGAACCTCATTTTCTTTTCTTCAAGCCCTGGCAAAGGGTCTTTTTTCTATGAGTAGTGGTTCTTGGAAAAACCGGTGGAGAGGTGTGTTTCTCAGTGATGAGATGATTAAAATAGGGTTTAAGAGAGAAACTTTTGATCATCGGGTGAAAAAGAGAGGATGAAATGTGCAAAAGGATGAAAAGGTGTTTTAGAGGTTTGTCGCCGTGGCGATCAAGATCAGAATCTGACTTCATGCATTACAACTCACCGCCTACTTAAAAACATAGGTAACTAAAAATTCGAGTTACTGGCCGAATCAGAATAGAACCCTAAACACAGTGGGCAAATTTAGTCAAGGTCGCAACTGGCTGCGACTTCACTAAGGATAACTTCTTCAAAACAAGCCAGTAAGTCTCCAAGGTCGCGACCATGGTCATTCATGCCTCGACCTTCCCGAACCATTAAAAACACAGGTTTCCTTTATCCTAAGGTCGCAACCGAGGCCTAGACTTCATCGAGACTGCTTTCAGGTCTTAAAAAGGGTATCAAGAAATAAGTAACCTTCAAAGATTTGAAGGTCACCATAAATGAAAAATATGATTTTAAGTGTTTTTGAACTAATTTTTGAAAAATTTAAGCCTGAAAACTTCTTTCATTCATCCTCTAATGTGTCCTATCCCAATTCTTAACCTCAAAATCATCAATTCACATATTTTCTTCTTTATGCTTCTAATTTCTTGACCCACGTGATATTTTCTCCTTTTCAACCTAAGTCCTCCGAAATCTTGTTCTTTCTTGACTATGAACTTGAAAAACTAACACACTAAACAAACACATCAAAGAATACAAGGACCCCAAAACAAAATAAATTGAAACGGAAAGAAAAATAAAAACTAAAATAAAATGAAATAGAATAGGATCCTGCAACGCTGGGCTGACTCCCAAGAAGCGCCGTTTAATATCTCAGCCTGACGGCCAGATCTCAATGGTGGCACTGCCCAAGCCGTAATAACCAAAATAAATCTAACCTTATTCAATTAATCAGATCTGTTCACTTTAGGAAGCTCTTCTCCGAGATAATGCTTCACTTTTTTACCATTCACCTTGAATTCTACTCCATTGTCTGATTTCAATCCTATTGAAACAAATGGAGTGACGGAGATGACAGTGTACGGTCTCGTCCAACGAAATTTTAGTTTACTCGGGAATAATATGAGTCTGAAGTTAAATAAGAGGACCCAATCACCTTCTTTGATGAACAATACACCAGTCATGCCACTTCTTCATTTTGTCCTTGTATATCCTTGCATTGTCATAAGATTCATTTCTAATTTCCTCCAACTCATTTAGTTGAAGTAACCTCTTTCACCAATGATTGAAGTCAAAATCTGCGCTTCTTTATCGCCCAAAATACTGGAGGATGGAACCAACTCACGTAAATGATGCTTTTCCAAACACAAGCCGGTAAGGTAACATTCCAATAGGTGCATTGTATGTAGTTCTATATGCCCAAAGTGACCTATCTAACTCATCACGCCACTTTTCTATTCGCATTTCAACCGCTTTCTCCAAAATTCCTCTTTATTTCAATAAATGATCTCAAATATTCATTCTCTTAAGGGTGGTATGCTGTGCCTTTTTTATGATGGGCCCCATTCTTAGCCATAAGTCCCAAGAAACACTTTATCAGAATGGGTGCCCTCATCACTCATAATTGCCCTTGGTGTTCCGAAACGAGTCAGAATGTTCTTTCACAAAAAATTAACCACTGTCTTTGCATAGGCTTTGCTATGGCTTCAACCCACTTAGAGACATAATTGTTGTATGAACAAATTGTCAGTTCTAAATATTGTGGATATCATCACAGAGACTAAATCTTAAAGTCCCCAAAAGAATTGTACTCTAAAGACTTGTTCGCACTCAGAGTTTTACTCATATTTTAACTCATTTTTATACATTCAATTTGGTCTACATCACACAAGGTATGATTAAAAGGTCAACAAGTAATAAAGTGGATTATAAGTCCATATATCATTCATAGGGATTGATGAGAAAATTTAAAGATCAAGTACCCCTACTACTCAAGATCATCATTATTTGAACCTCTTAACTTAGTGAGTGTAATTAATTGCATAACTAAAGTAAAAGTGTTTTTACAAATTTTCTTATTTGAAAAGATAAATCTAATAAAGATTTACTTTAATTTAGATTTAATAAAAATCTGAATGGGATCAGTGTTATGATCATCACTCTGTATATTGTTAAAAATAACATAGTTATGGTCTGTAAATTCGGATTTGTCCAAGAGCATACAGTATAGTCTTCAAACATCCAAACTACTATACATTTCTACCATTTAGACTTCCACATTCTACACTCAAGTCAGGCTTTTTCAAACAGCTACTTTTAGGATCTCGAATCTCTTTAAGAATTGGGTAGTTGCCTTTACTAAAACCAAGATTTCTGTCAACCATATTTCTCTTAGGACTGAAGTCATCTCGCTCTTAGGATAGGGTAACACAAGCCTACTCCAATGTACTGGTGTTCCTTGCACCTTGATCGTAATAATCACTTCCAACCATACACAAACATTCTACCAAACTGAGATAAAACCTCTAAATATTAAACCCATAAACAATAGATGGTCCTTGGCACTGAACACACTTTTCTTGTCACTGGAAGGGAACCTTTGAAATCTGAGGTTAGAACATCCGTGATCTCACCAGCAATTACTTAAACATATTCAGATCTTATGGCATCAGAGTTCTGAGGACACCACATGTTTATTAGTTTTGCTCTAGAAACATCCTTCTTCTCTCGTGTCACCCAAAGGTCCTAGAAACTGCAGCCACGATATATAGCCTTCAGTACACCCACCGATACTTAGAAGAGTTCTTAAAAGAATACTCAACTTACACTAATCTAGCCTTCCTAAACCACAACATTCATTTAAAAACTCAAAATGATAATCAAACACTAATCCCTTCCTGAGAGGGAGCTTGTTTTCCATAATCGGATCACAAATAACAATGACCTAGTTTGTGACAAAACAAATTCATTGAAACTATAATCAAACTGAAGAAAATGGTTTCTAGAAATATTTCCAAATTTCCATTCAAGCTCACAATAACAAGAGCTTAGATATAGTGTGAAGATCCAAATTTCAATATTACAAATTTTATATCAATCATCAGAATCCCTAAAAATGAAAATAAAAAATTAAAGAAAAATAAGAAAATAAAATACATACAAAAGCTTCCGCCTCCTTCTCTTCTATGTTTGTCCTCTAATCCATTCCCATCTCTACTTGTAGCCCTATCTTTTCTATTTATAGGCTAGCAGAATAATAGGTTTAATTCTAGTGGATTTTTATATTTCAACAAGCCCAATTAATACATTGTCAGTAGAAATGTCGCGTATTCTAGCATCCTTGCTTACCCTTAGATTTTGCTAGGCATTGCTACAATTGCACACATTGTCTTTCATATTTTCCTTGAAGTATTTGTTTGGAAAAAGTTTGAAATTGCAGTGACAAATCACTTCTCATCTTTTGTTGTTTGGCATTTGTCTTCATAATTTTCTTGTTGTCTAATTTTTGATTCTAGTAGATTGTCGCCATAAAAGTATAAATCTTCGTCAGGCAATAAGCCGAGTTGCCGGATGTCTTCGGGAAGCTTAATGTGAGATACACGCGATAATGCCGCTGATCTTTTAGTCGCCATCGCGACAAATTTTTGATTGTCGCGACAAATGTTCTATTGATTTCTCAGGTACTCTTCTCACAATTTTCTCAACAAAGTTTGAACAGTAGCGACAAATTCTTTGCCTTCTACTTTATGCTATGTCGCAAAAACTCTTGAAATGTCACGACAACTTTCAGATGTCTCCTCAAAGATTCTTCTTAATATTTTTCGTGACAAAGTTTCCATCAAGGTGGACCTCGCTCTACTAATTGCCTTTAGTTTTGTCGATAATATTGAAATTGTCAACACATTGCAAGTAAGCTTCATGCCTTGTCCAAATTAGCTACTTTTCGCTCTTTTGCTTCTTTTGTTTATTAATTTGGGTGAAGATCCCATAATTTTGCATTAAATTGAAATATTAAGGTCTTAAATATGCATGGAAAAATGACTTAAACATATATGAGTTTCATAACATCAACTCCCTTAAAACTAGAAGTTTTGCTTTCTATCCTCAAGCAAAGAAAGACCTATTGTTTGTTCTCAATTTAAATCTTAAATGGATTTGAAAAAGTTATTTTTCTTCCTCAATCATCTTTAAAATATCACAAGTTGGATTCAATGAACTCGCCAGCCAGATATCAATTCCAACTAAGCTTCCAATTCATGAATTCTAAATATTTTCATAATTTAGATCATCCAACAAATGTATAATCTAGAATGTAAAACACCATGCTTCATCTCATGAGCCGTGGTAGTCGTCTTCCCTTTATGATAAATTTAAGGTTTAGTAACCTTATAAGATATATTGTAAAAAAGAATGGAAGTCTTTTAGAATGACTTAGTCCCATAAAGCTTGTTGGCCATGACAATTCGCTTAATTAGTATAACATCACCCTCAGGATCAACACAGTCTTCTAAGCTTATAATTTGGTCAGTATTGGGTAGAATAGATCGATATTTAAGGCTCAAGTTCACCGGTAGTGCTCATACTATTCAACATTTTTCCTTCAAACTTCTCATCATTTATTTTCTACTAAAACATCCTTCAAGCACCCCCCCAAACTTGGTTTGGTGCATTCGCATATTCTCCAATGTGGCATTTTTTCACATTCTACTTTCAATTCAATTCTTTCTAGTTTTCTTTCTTTCATTTTGTTCAAGGTTTGGGAATGGTGTTTTGCCTCCTTAGATTTCTACACCACCCTTAGCACGCTAGGTTGCAACTCCCAGCACAAGCCTCGCATTAGGTGCCTGTGGTGAACACCCTCAAGAACTAAATGGCTCAATGGAGGAAGGCTACAAGGAAACAAATTTCCCTTGTAACTATATATGCTTTTGCTTCGCTTTCATAGTGCCTTTAATACATCTTTACCAATTGATCTTCCTTTCACATCCCTAATTCTCACCTTTCTTCACATTCCAAAATCAGATTCCCAAACTCTGGCCCTCTGATTACTTTTTTGTGCACTCATCTTGAAATTTGGGCAAATCAAGAGTTTCATTAAAGATCAGATTATGAAAGTTTAGCGGTCTTTCAGGTGGTTTTGATGAAATTAATAGGCTCAAACAAGGTAATAAGGTATATACATATGCATATGTATATCAAAGGGTAGGCATTGAAAGGCACAAACTTTCCAAGGATGGCCTAAATCATTTCCTGTTGGTTATGATGCTTAGGATTTCGCCTTAAATAATAATATAACAAGTTCTAGGACCCCGTTTGAGACTAAAATTATGATGAATCCAATAAGGTGATCCTCACCTAAGCATAATAAGTTTTTTATAGTACTATGACCAAAGGTGCATGATTTTAGTCATCATTCGAACTAATCGTCAAGCAAACTAGAATTATCATCTTTATCAACATTGTCATTAATTTCAGGCTTTAAGAATCTAAAATTTTAGCCTATTTGTCATTGACAACACAACTTTTCAATTATGTTGAAATTATTCACCAATTTCTCATCTATATTGTCGAAGTTGGTTTCTAAACAAGCATTGTAAGCAGGTACAATCTATAAGTCTAGTTCACATTCAAGAATTCATTTCAAACACCATCATGGTATATGTAACTCAAACAACAATCATCCCAATTCAACTAAACAATCAATTTCACAATCTTTAATATTCAGAATATGTACTCAATTGCAAAGATATTCAAACAAAGACACAATTGCACAAATCCATCAAAGAGACTTCATTAAAATCATGGAACAATTACAAAGAGATTTCAGATAAACAATTACATACTCAAGAAACTCATTGTTTTTTATTTTCCTTGGGCTCTACTAGAGATTTTAAAGGTTCCCCTGGAGGTTTTGAGGGTATCAATGGAAGTTTTGAGGGTTTAACTGGAGTTTTTAAAGTATATCGGATTTGAGGTTTAAAAGGTATCACTTGAGATTTAGCAGGTTGACTATAAGGTATTACAAAATCTTGCACATCCTGGGGTACAATAATATAAAGCACACAATTTGAGATGTTGATCTTTGGCAGTGGCACTTTCTTCTTTCTTGACACTATCTTCGTGAGCCCAATCTAGTATTTCGAAAGATTTCCTTTGTCAATTCACAGACGCCTTGCCTATCGACCCAAAGTTGCCCTCATATTTATTTTTTCGAAATATCAACTCTAAGCTTTCACTCTAGGTGTGTACACTATTTACCCATGTTTCATCCCTAAGAGACAAGTGATTCTTGGATTTCCTGTCTCTTTATCTCCATAACATTCGACTAAATCACCTTATTTCTTTCCCGCTTCCTCCCAATAGGCCGTATATCTCCATTAACTCATTCACATATGACTTATCAATTCCTCTCCATTCTCAGATCTCTATGTTTGATTGCTCTATCTGCAACTAATCTTCTTCTTACCTTTCCTCAAAGTATATGTCCTCTTTCAATCAGCCTCAACTCCATAGTCTCTTTCTCTCATGTTTTGCTCATTCTAGTCAACATCTCCATAACATCTGCACTACTACTATGTTGGATGGAGCCTTCAGCTTGCTTATCCTAATATTCTTTAGCATTTGGAGACAAGTTCCACCTGGGCTAATACTTTATCTCTTTCTTCCCATTGTCTTACCCCTTTCATTTTTCCCTCAAGCCTTTTGTCTAACAGCTCAAGCAGGTAGTAGGGAGGGTATTTTGAGAGGTCTGTGAGTCTTTCTTCTTCCTTTCTATTAAACTGATCCCTTAACTTATGCACACATATAAGGATGATGGCCGGATGGGGGCAAACGAATTCTAAATTGGCTGCTATGGTATCTCAGAACATTGTTCAATTGGGCTTTCCCTAAATCGGATCTTATACCCTTCTCGCATAATAAGATACAAAGAGGATTGTTTCTTCTTGCCTCACCATGCTTACATGCTTGGTCAAGAATAGTGTTAAACTGAGGAAATGGAACCACACCTGGCTTCCTTCACCGAGCCTCCGGCTATCGGGATTCATGGGAGTTCCTCTTGTTGCCCTTCCATTCTCCTTTCTACCGTGGAGCACTCGACACCCTCGTAGTCCGGGTTCTTCTTCAACTTCACTTTGTCCTATCATCATGAACTTTCTCATCTTTCAACACTTGGTTGAAAGCCATTCTTGCTAAATGAAGTCCTCCATTTCCCTTTGACATACCATCGGGTCCCTTTCTAGTCTACCAAGTTTGAATAAAATTCCCTACTAATGCAAAGAACCTAGATATATAAGTGTCTACATATAAACTTCCAACCTCTCTTCTCTATAATTTCTTCGAAGAAGGAAATGAAATTCCTCAAAACCCTTTCCAAGAGAAGTCTTTCTTTATAATTTTCTTCTCCATTATCTCATAAGGTTTATAAAAAATGAACTCATCTAGTTCCTCATCACTTTCCTAGTTCTCTTCTTCCTCAACTCTTTTCCTTTTCCTTCTTTCTTTCTCGACCTCTGGCTCGACATCTGCCCTTGAACTCCTTTTCAAATAACTATCTCAGCACGCCAATCATTGAATCTTCCAAGAATTTCAGCAAATTTTTCCATGATTCTCGTCTGTGTTTAGGATCAAAGATTCGTTGCCTTACATTTTGTCAATGATGGTTCGATGTATGGTTTAGATTTAAGAAAGGTTTATCTCGTTTCTAATAGTCAAAAAATATGAAAAATTCGATTTAGGCTTTTCAAATTCTCTTATATAAGCATTGTGGATATATGTCATGATAATTTATTATTGTGGTATAGAGTTTGTTGTCACGACAATCAATTTGTCGGCGATTAGAAAAATAGGTCTCGCGACACATCATTAAACTTGTAGTTAGTGAATGTCGCGATAATTAATTCGTCATGATAAATGATGTTATATATTCAAGAGAGTTTTTACAATAAATTTGTTAAGTATAATTAAAAATTGTGTCACGACAATTATACCTTGATAAGAGTTTAAATAACCCAACTCGCTACACAATTTTCATTCATTTTTCACACACAGCAACACACATCATTCCAGAGCACAGAAAATCATGCTTGTGAATCACAAATTTAACATGAACTAAGCATCTCAATTCAAACATGGACAATTAAGTTCAATTTCCTCAACTCAGCAACATATGCAATCGTAAAAATAAAGAAATTAACTACTAAGAAAGCTGAATGGAAATTTCTCACATAATTGCTGGAAAGAAGATTTTCTTTTCAATTATTAAATTTCACCATTAAAGCTTCTCTACTTACAATAACTCCAACTCAATATTGCTTTCTTATCCGAAAAATGTAAAATCAACTAACATTAAAAATCAAACTTGAAATCAAAACTTCAAATTACACTAATTAATTAAAACAAACTATAAACGAAAATAAAAATTTCGAAGTCAGCTTTCTACAGGTCGTTTCATTTTTCTATCCTTAGTTATACATTGTTGTAGTATGCACTCTTTTCAGGAAATTTCTTCCAAAATTCAAATCTCAGACTGTTCTTCATTCAGAATTCCTCCAATATAGTGTTTCAGCCTTTGACCATTCACTTTAAATTCATTCACGCACTCGCTTTCAATAATCACTAAATGTGTAAACTGCAATGACTATGAAATGACCACTCTATCTTGATTTAAGCTTCCCTAGAAAGAGTTGTATAATAGGACTAGTTCTCCCACCTTGAACTATTTTCTTAGAATTCTCTGATCATGTCATCTCTAGTCTCTGTCTCTGTAAATTCTCGTGCACTGGGTCATAGTTTCATTTCAATTCCTTCCAATTCATTCATATGGAAAAGTCTATTTTCCTAGCAATTGGCAATCAAAATTCAGCTTCTAATTGCCCACATAGCCTTATATTCCGGGCTCAAGAGGGAGATTAGGATAAAGCCCTTCCAAACACGATCTGTATTGTGGACATCCCAATAGAGATCTTATAAGGTACTCTCAGAGGGGCCAACAATGCATCATCCGACTTATTGACCAATCCTTTCCGCCAGGTTCACCGCTTCTCAAGTATATTGTTCTTTTATCTCCCTTATTGATATCTTAATCACATCATTTGACTCAGGGTAAGAAAAACCCATAAAGATGTCTTACTTCTATATCTGGCCAAGAGTTTTGCAACCGTTTGTCGGAGAAATGCCTTTTCCTCATCATTGATGATGGTCCTTGGGGCTCCATATCTATTCATTATGTTCCTTTGATCAAACCTCACAACCGTGTTGGCATCATTTATGGGGCAGGTAATGGCTTCAACCCATTTGGTTACATAATTCATAGTAAGGAAAATGTATAGATTTCCAAATGATGTGTGGAAGGGTCCATCATAGTCTATACCCCATACATAAAATTGCACTACTAGGATTCCTTTATAGAGGCATCCCATTTCTTCTATTTATGTTGCCCATTATCCGACATGTATCACAATGTCACCCATTTGTAATCGTCAATAATGTAAGCTAAGAGAATCTGGACACTGAGAATCTTCAGTTATAGGTTCTATCTTCTCGTAAAGTGACTTCCATATGGTGACATGAGGTTTATCTAAGATTTCAAAATTTTTACTCAAAATTCCCCACACATACACTTAAATCTTAATCCGCCTCTACCAAATAACAATAGGTTATCCCATATATAGAGTCTAGCATATGTTCTCAATTTCCTTTTTTTCTGAAAGGTGAATTCTTGTGGCACAATACCACAAGCTATGTAGTTCACTAGGTCAACATACCAGGGTTCTTGAACTGCTACTTGAAAAAGCTGCACATCAAGGAAGTTTTCTTCAATTTCCATATCTCTTTTATCTTCAGTAGGCTTCTCTATCCTAGATAATTGATCAATTATCACATTATCACGCTTCTTATCCCTTGATTCTAAGTCACCCTGTACAACAAGACCCATCTAATTAATCTTGTTTGACATCTTCTATTAGTACTTGATTGATGCATGATCATTAGATGGTTTTATTACTGATCCTAAAGATATGGTCTAAACTTCACAATCAAAGACCATTGCTGCAAGAATTCCTTCTATGTTGTCGAGTAATTTTCGAGCCTCATTGAAGGTTTTGCTAACATAATATGAAGTAGTCAAAGATCTTTTATGTTCTTTTGCCCCAAAATCGCTCCCATTGCATAGTCAATGCATCATACATAATTCAAAATTTTGCTCCAAATTGGGTGCATACATGATTGAGCTATGTCAATCTAGCTTTTATTTCTTCAAATGCAGATTTGCAAGCTTCATCAAATTCAAACTTTGCATCTTTCTCAAGCAATTTGCATAGTGGTCTTGCTATTTTGGAGAAATCTTTGACAAACTTCCTATAGAACCCTGCACGTCCAAGAAAACTTCGACTTTTTGAATGAAATAAGTGTATTAGAGTTCTAATCACATAAATCTTAGCTTGGTCTCTTGCTGCAGAATTTTATGCCCCAAAGACAACCCTTCAAATAATTATATAAATGACATTCTCCCACCAGAGCCTGGAAATTTGTCCTTGTCTCACTTGAAGACAGCCTAAATTCTCCAAGCAGCTCTCAAAACTAGACCCATATACAGAGAAATCATCCATAAATATTTCCCATAACTTCTTCTTACCAAATCCGAATATTGACATACCACATAACTCAGAAAAAGTGGCAAGAGAATATATGGTCTAAAATGTAGATCATTCTAAAAGCAAAGGTGCCATAGGCATGTGAATGTAGTCTTCCTCTGTCCTCGTGAGTTATGTACATCTGATCAGAGCCAGAATAACCATCCAAGAAACAGTAATGAGGATGTCCTGCCAATTTGTCCAACATCTAATCAATGAATGGTAAAGGATAGTGATCCTTTCTGGTGGCAATATTCAGCTTCCTGTAGTCTATGCAGACTCTCCATCCTGTCACAATTCTTATAGGTATTAGCTCATTCTTCTCATTTCTAATCACTGTCATTCCACCCTTCTTAGGAGCCACATGCATTGGGCTCACCCAAGGGCTGTCTAATATAGCATATATAAACCCAACATTTAACCATTTGAGGACCTCCTTCTTCACCACTTCCTTCATTACTGGATTTAATCTCTTATGGTATTCAATATAAGTCCTTTAGATTTTTTCATAGAGGATTTTGTTGATACAAAGTGGGGATGGGCTAACTCCCTTTAAGCCTCCATCACCTGCTTATGGCTTCTCTTTGTGCTTTCTTAGAATCCACCTCTTTCATTTTCTGCTCAAATATGTTGCTATAATCACAAAGTTTGACTTTTCTTCACCCAAGAATACATATTTAAGATGCTTAGGCAACTCTTTTAGGCTAAGTCCTATAGAGCTAATTTCTTCCTCCTATATTTTTACTCCATTGATCTTCAAATCATCAATCTTTTCTTCACTCAAGCTCAACACTACTCCAGTCAACTCAGTTTCTACTTTCAACTCTTCCTTATCCAGATCTTCCTTATAGAGTGAATTGAATATGTATCCATTAAGTGAGTTCTCATTCATAAAATCATCATTCTTCTCTTTTTCTCGATAGGAATCATAATCAAGCACTCTCATTTACTGATCTTATCACTAACATCATGTTGCTTCAAACTTTGATTTAGGTTGAAGTGACTTCTTTTGTGCTAACTCTAGAGTGAGCTCTTTCTGACATCTATTAAAGCTGCACTGTAGGGCTACACGGTCTACTAAGCAAAAGTGGTATTTTCTTGTCTTTCTATGTTAATGACTACAGTCCACTGGAAATGAACTTTCCACTTTGATACACATATTCCGTATCACCTTCTCGTCGAGCTTAATAGATCTATCTACCATTTGTATATATTACGTAGTGGGGAGTTAACTCCAAACTTGTCCTTCTTACTAATGCATAAAGAGGCATCGATTTAGATTCTGAAGACCAAAACTTGCCACAGAACTTTTCCAAATTTATGGTTCCCAATAGTGCAGGGTCTAGTGAAGCTGCTTGGGTCTTGCATTTTCTGTGGTAGGTTTTTCTAAATAGTGGCACTACAATTTATGCATAGCTCACCACTCCACTTTCTTACAAAATTCTCTTCTTATTGATTATATCTTTCATGAATTTTTTCATAATGTGGCATTCGAAAGCTAATGGGTTCATAAAAGGAATGTTGATCTCCAACTTTAAACATATTCAAGAACTTAGCATACTCGATTATCCACCTTGACTACTCAGCCTTGAGGGAATGGAATTGGAGGCCGATAAGCCTCTGCACACTCTCCTTCTTCTACACTCGGCTTTCTATCGCTAATTCACCTTGCTCCTCACAACCGATTCTCATCCGAGCAGTTCATTTCTAATGCCCCTGTTATTATTTGCTGAATTCGATATTTTCTTCACCTTCATCATCCATTAGCGTTCCTCAACTTCTTTCTTTCTAGCTGCCTCTTTCCATTTCCTAAATGTAAATGGGCCATTCACCCGATTATTTTGTGATCACTAGGGAAAGAATCCCTTGCATCAGACTTCTATGTTATGGCTAGTTGCCCTCACTTCGAGTCTCCAAGTTTTGTAATAGGTGTACTGTATTAGCTTGAAACACCATTGTGTTTGTGCTTGAAAACTGCAAGTTCAAGAAACTTCGTCTTCATGCAAGTTAGGAGTATTCTTTATTCTCAGCCATATAATTTCAGCATTTGATCTTTCACAAAGGATCGAGATGTATCCTAACAATTGCCTCGTCGTTGAATTCCCGATTCTGGCCCTTTGGAACCTATGGGAGCATAGTTTTGATGATAATCTGAATCAAGTCTTGACCTTACTACATTCCACCTCCATAGGATAGATTTTCATGAATCTCAAGGTAGGTGTAAGGTTATAAGTCGTTGTCAATGAAGTTGCAACTTTTGATTCCAGATAATGTGCGTGACTTCATCTACTTGCATAAACTTCGTTGAGTTGTCAGATCACAAATACTTTATGCTTAGCATCTTCCATAATTCCCACTTCATTTCATGAATGACCTCTTTTCTCTGATTGTTCATCCTATTCATAATCGCATCAAGCTTTGCCTCAATTACTATCATCTTAAGTTCAAATTTCAATCACTCGTTTCCTTACCTCATCAATTTCTAAAGCTTCGATGAGCTTTATAGCTTGCTTCCAACAGTCTTCAATCAACAAAGTTGCTTCTTCAATACTCTTTCTTTCACGCACCTTCGAGGCTACATCCATCGTCCTTTGAAGTATAGTTCATGGCATGATAGAAATATCTATCTGGAGTCATCCGCTAATCCTATATATGCACAGAGACTTAAGAATCATATACCTTTGCCATGCAATAGCACACTCATCCTCCTTGTTAAGGTTATTTGATTTCTCTCCGTCCTCTCAAAAGTAAGAGAGCAAGAGGGAAATCCACCAGTAGCAAGCTCCACCACCTCCATCATCAATACCCATAAGGTTAGATTTAAACCACACCAGCCGCAAATGTCTCTCGAGAAATGGAAACAACTACAACTTTCACATCAGTATTTATACCCATTTGAACTTTACAATATTGGCCATTCTGAAAATCACCTATGTCATTTGATCCACTGATGCCCGTGAAATTTGGTTTATTACCATAATGATTAAGGCAGGTTTTAGTTCAAAATTATTAGTCTCAATTGGTGGCTGCCTCACTGCTGAGTATTCTTCCCTTATATGGTCTCCAAAAATCCTCTATGGTTCTTTGCCTTTGTTAAGGCTCCATAGTTAAGCATTACAGAAAATTATGATTACTCTTCTATGCTTAGCCATAGATCGCTTTCTTCACCGCTTCTACTTTTAAATTTTTGAGTGATTCTATTTCAAAGAATTATGGCAATAGTTCAATTTCTCGGTTTCCTATGCATGCAGAAGTAAATTCTAAAATTATAGCACACTGAAATCAAAGTGAGATCATTAGGTAAATTTGATTATAACTTTGGTTAGCACAATAGAAAGACATGCAACTGAATCCACTACCTTCAGTTAGAACTATTTTTTTTTTAATTTTCTATAAATATGGTAAAAAAAAAAAGTAAAAATGTTCAAATTAGCAATTTCCTTTTTGTTTGAATATTGATCTATAAATTTTACTTCAATCCTCGGCAACGACGCCAAAAACTTGTTGTATGACCAAATTGTTGTTCAAATATTGTGATACTACCAAGCAGAGACTAACCAAAGTCCTCATAATCAGATCGACAAGGCCCAAAAAAGTGCTATTTCGACCCTATTTCGTATAGGTTTCTTGAAAGGCTTTTTTGGCGCACTAACTGCGTCAATTCTTTATGCCACTGAAGGTGTTCTTCCAGTGTTCTAGTATCATCACTTATGTCAAGGAGGTTATTTTTGTATTGTTTCAGGTTTCGCAGACTCGAGAGTTCAATGAATGGAGACATATGCCAACTCATGAAGATCAACCCATTCATCACCTATCAAACATACCAAAATCAAAGAAAATGTGAAGGCAAAGTGATGTGCTGGTGCAGAGATAGGAGTACAAAGAGGCCATGCAAAGGCATCAAAGAATCGTGAATTCGCTTAAGATTATGAAAATTTTGGCCGGATTATAAAATTTCAAGAATCCACAAATTGTGACCGCTAGACCCAAGGATTTCGCCTATTAATCGCTCCTAATAAAAATCCAGTTTTCATGTATCACCTAAAATTCTCACAGAAAGAATAAATTTCGCTTAGTTAGCTAAATTCAAGCAATGCCTAGCGAATTTTCCGATTTCTACTGATAAATTTTCTGTCAGCTTAAATTGTCTCGGGGCTGGTTAACTTTTCAGAATTAATGCAAACCGACTTCATTTTGGTGTATTACTGTCTTTATCGAATATAAGTAAAATGTTTAGGCTTTATCAGGTTCTCACATAAATGGGTGGCCTATATAAACCCCCTACAGTTTTGGTGAATAAGAGAAGGAAATCGAGAGAAATTTTATGGCACACTTTTTATTTCATGTAAATATTCAAGTTTTCGCCAGGTTTGCTTTTCTCTCTTCTCTCTCCTCTTTCTCTCATTTTCTAGGCTGTAAACACCCTCTTGAGGATGACAACTCAAGAGATGCTCAAGGTTTCTTTCTTTGAAGAGTAAGGAAGCCAGCTTCGTCGGTAAAGGAAGTATAAAAGGCCTCGGCCAATGCTACAATGATGATGGTGGCTCCCATCTTTCAAACGAGGGGCTTGAAGAGCCATTTAATGTTACATCATAATGGGACACTTACTACGGCGAGGGAGGTTAGCAGATATTGGTTGCTGTGATGCACTGTGGTTTTTTAGATGGTCTTTACGGAGCCACCGAAATGATGTCAATGTTGTGGTTTCCAAACTAAAAGGGCTATAGATGCATGTTTCCTCGTGTCACCAAATAGGAGTGGTTTTTAGGTTAGTTTTGCTAGTTAAACAAAGATCCGGTTATGGCTAATTATAGGTTGCTTGTCATAATGCGAGGATAAAACCTGAGATTAATTTGTCATCTCTATGTTATCAAGTTAGTGACTCAAATCTTCACAAAGTTACCTTTTTCATACACATCACTTCATTTCTTTACGCTATTAAATCTCAAAACTACTCACACCGTTTTGGAACAAATCCAAAAATCCAAATAGAAAGCCTACCTTTTCACATATCTTATGCAATTGGCCCTTGTGGATGAAAACTCATCCTCTTAGAGTCACCTCAGATCGCTTATATCAAGAAAAGAGTTTGACTACTAAGCAAAGAGGAGGAACTTAGGATATAAATTTTGTTGATTCCGCTCAACCTACTGTGGCACGAATCATGTACCCAAAGATTTGTTGTTCAGACCAAAGTTTCTACTTCTTATATTTTAATCATTTTTATACATTAATTGGTCTGATCACAGTAAATGCACAAGTCAACAAGTAATAAAGTTGATTATAAGTCTAGATATCATTCCCATAGGGATTGATGATAAAATTTAAAGATCAAGTACCCCTATTACTCAAGATCATCACTATTTGAACCTCTAACTTAATGAGTGTGATTAACTAAAATATAATCAAGCAAAAGTGTTTTACAATTTTTTTCTTAATTAAAAAGATGTTTAAACTAAAGGAATTAAATATTTTACTGAGATTTAATAAACACTGAATGGGATCATGTTAAGTGATCATCAATTTGCATATTGTTAAAAATAACATAGTTATGGTCTTGAATTTTGATTTGTCTAAGAGCATAAATTAGATTAGTACCAAAAAGTGCTATTTCTCGAGCCCTATATCGTATAGTTTTGAGGCTTTTACACTAATCATGCCAATTATACCACCTGAAGTGTTCAGTGTTCTTAGTATCACTTATGTCGTTTAGAGGTTATTTTTGGTTGTTTTATGTTTTTGCGTACTTTGAGAGTTCATTATCAGACATATGCTAAACCATGAAGATTGAAAATCCATCTGACTACTCATCAAACATACAAAATCAGAAAGAAATTGGCAAATACAAGCTGTGCAAAGATTGGAGCAAAGAGGGGCCATGCAGCTGAGATCAGCACCTGTGAATTTCACAGATCGCGGTACTACTGGATTGCAAAATTAATCATAGTGAAAATTTCGCAATCCTACGAATCATGAAATTTCACTGTGACCTAAAAATTTCGCTAACCACTGCTCTAGCTTAGGTCTGCACTACATCACTCAGGTTTCACAGCTATAAATTTCACGTGAAGCATAATTGTTGCAGCCTAGCAGCCCCTTCTCATTTATCTCTCATGAACTGCCTGACTGTCAACAGGCTAAAATTCTTCACGCTTAAATAAATTGCCCGTCTCTAGCGAAATTTGTCTGCCTTGGTCATCCTTTACTAATGTAAACCGGATTTCATTTTGGCAACATTACTTCCTTGTCCCTTATTTTAGCCAAATGTTAGGCTTTATTGTGGGCTCACATAATGGCTACCAGTATAAACTCTTGGGCTTTTTTGTAACCAAAAGGAAGATAACTTTGAGACAATCTTTCGCACAAATTTTCACTTTATGTAAATATCTTCGCAAATCTTCACTTGTGGTTTGGTTTTCTCTTCTCTCTCCTCTTTCTCTCATTTTTCTAGGGTCGCTCAAACAACCCTCGAGGATGACAACTCAAGAGATGCTCGCTGCCTCTTTCTTGGAAGAGAAGGTAGCTAGCTTGGTCAAGTAAGAGTCAGAGGTTGTCCTCATGTGTTGAATGCTGGCTGTGTATCAGATTATGGTCTCACTTTCTTTAAACTAGGTTGAATATCATTTAATGTCATTAATTTGGCCAATACTTACCATGCTTTAGGATACAGTGTATACTTATTGCTAGATGCACTGTGGTTTTTTAGATGGTCTTTACGAGCCACTGAAATGATGTTGAATGTTAGGGTTTTAAACTGAAAGGGGCTGTAGATGCATGTTACCTGTGTTGACTCAAATAGGAGTGATTCTAGGGTTAGGTTTGCTAGTTAAACAAAGATCCTAAGATGGCTCGACTATAGGTTGCTAGTCATAATGCGAGGATAAAACCCGAGGACACTTGTTTGTTTATGTTATCAGTTAGTGACTCAAATCTTCAGTTACTTTTCACACATCACTTTCAGCCTTACACTGTTCAAGCCAAATTACTAAGATCATGAAACAAATCCAAAATCCAATAGAAAGCCTTACCTTTCACACTTATGCAAATCATTCCTGTGATGAAAACCCATCCCCGTGTTCGACTTAGACCGCCATACCGCAAGAGCTTTGTCACGCAGAGAGGAACTTTAGATAGCAATTTTTGCGATTCCGCTTCAACCTTCGTGGGAAACAATCAAATGGCGCCGTTGTTCGGACGTGTGCCAAACTACGCTTGATGAGTCAAGGCAATTTATGATCAACATCACAAGTGAAGGTAACCTTTAACTCTTTTGTAACCACTGGCAGTGATCGACAGAGGAATAACAGTGTAGATTTACAAAGGATCAAAGATACCCGGGCCAAGAGACATAGTGAAACATGGATCCCCTAAATTCGAGGAACAAAGAGAGCGCTCAGTACCCTTAAATGAATCCAATGTACCTATAGATCTACGAGGGGACCATATTCACTTTCCTGCAGAGTTAGTGCCCCTTCCTCGCATCATACCTCCCGCCGAAGATGTAGAAGAGGTCTTATCTCAAGGCCTCTACTCCCTACATATCACGGTATGGAAAAATGAAAATCCATACACTCACATAAGGGATTTTGAGGAAGTTTGCACAACCTTTAAGGAAGGTATGATTGACATGGATTTAGGTTTGAGTTTAAAGTATATCATTAGACTTAAAGACAAGGCCAAGATTTGGCTTAATCCAATCGATGTGCCTAGAACCATAAGAGAATCAATGAGTTTAAAGGTAGTTTTAAAAAATTCTTCTGCTCATAAGACTAACAATTTGAAGAGACAACTTACACTTTTGCGCCAAGATGGTGAGGTTTTACTTTCAAGATCGAGATTCATGGAGACCATCAAGGCATGCCCACATCATGGGTTTAATACACGGATGCCGGTAAACCACTTCTATGGTGGTATGTCTCCCGCCACGAGGCGCCTTTGGAAACCAAGGAGGAGACTTCTAAGTACATCTCCACGGCTTGATTTTAAATTATGTAATAAACTTATGACATCGGGATGAACCAAACCTCAGGAAATGGAACAATGAGGCCCTCAAATTAAATCTTGTAGGATTTTGATATTAATCGCTGGTGAGGACATAGAAATGAAAGCTAGAATTTCTTTAACCTTAGCTAGAAGGTGTAGAGGAGCTTAAAGGGAAAAGGTTCCATGGGGCTGGTGCAGCAAGGATCGAAAATCCCGCACAAGCCACAACTCGCACCACCTCCCAATCAGACATCCAAAGAGAATGTTGTCCTAGCGGCCCCTTCCAATGAAGGATTTGATGTCGAACAAAAATAATGCAGACAATACAAGCCACTACAACCCAATGCCCCATATGGAAATAATTTTACACCTAATGGAGAAATCACCCTAACCTTTCCCTGAAGCCCACTCCCTCGCTATGTACTCCAAAGGCTAAAACCACGCTTGGTTCCCAATATCAACCACAACTACCACCATCCTCATCTCTCAGGAACGTCACTAATTTGAGTAAGGTGGCAGGGTAACCTTGTGGAAGAGCAAAAAGGAATTACGTGAACTCGCACAAAGAGGATTGATATCAGAGAAAGAAGACCTGAACAAGAGAATGGGATGGGCTAGAGAGCAACTCTAAACCAGAAAATTGATAACCTACAAGATTCAATCACCAAGATCAACAAGTTGTCTGAGGCAGAAGAGTTATAAGGTTCCTTCCTAAATCATACAAACCCGTGAATCCATGAGGTAGGCTCATCCAACAATTCAGGAATGGATGAGGTAAAGGCTATAATCACCCTTAGGAGTGGAAAAGAGGTTGATCAGCCCATGCCCAAGCCTGTTGAGGAAACTAGGAAAGGAGAAGAAATGGAGCCAGAGCATATTCTCCTGGCGAGGACTCACGAATCTGACATGCCACCTCCATTTTCCCCCAAGCACTTAGAGGCAAGAAAAGGCGTCGACAACAGCGGGCATCTAGAAGTCACAAGGCGGAGTAAAAGTCAACATACCTCTTTTGGACACAATCAAATGATCCCTGCTATACAAATTTTTGAAAATCTTTGCACGATTAAGAAGGATTAGGTATTGAGAAAAGGCATTTCTCCTTGAACAAGTCGGTACCATAATCAAAGCAAGAACCATCAAATACAAGGATCCGAGGATCTCACGATTTCAGTAAATATTGGTGGGAATTGCATAGATAAATCATTGCTTGATTTAGGAGCCCGGTGAACCTCTTCTTGTGATACGTGTACAAGCGGTTAGGTTTGGTCTGAACTTAAACCTACCAATATCACACTTTCATTGGCGATGGTCGGTGTGAAGATTCCTAAGGAATAGTTGAGGATGTCTTGGTGAGGGTAGACAAATTCTACTACCCGATTAGATTTTTTGTAGTGCTTGACAAGGCCAATTGCGAATGAGCTTGATCATGTACCAATCATCCTTGGAGACCATTTTCGGCCCACTTGCCAATGCAATTATCAATTGCCGGGAATGGAGTCATGCAACTACGTTTAGTAACATGACCTTGGAGTTGAACATATTTCATTTGAACAGCAAACCTGAGTTGGAAGAAACTGAAAATCAAATTACGATGGGTATGTTCCGATTGTGTGGGATGCGGGAAGGCTGAATGTCGGGAGTGCGGGATACACTTAACCAATGCGAAGCGGGTGTGAATGCGCCATGAGAATCAACGTAGGCTAATTGCTCAGGTGAGAATCCATCGGTGAGAAAGCAGAACAACGATGGAAATCCCGACGCAGTTCGGCTCGGACCAGCTGCGGGTTTGAGGAGATCCTCCTCCTTGACCCTCCTTGAGTAATTTTGTGATATGGAACTGGTTTGGTGTTCTCAAAAACCAAATTACAGTTCAACAATTTTTGCTTTTAGTTTTAATTTAGTCAATTTCAATAATTTTAGTTCTTTTTAGAAAGTTTCCTAAATTAGCAGTTTTCCCTTTTTAGTAATTTTGTTTATATATTATAGTACTTTATATTAAATTTTTAATTATAGTATATAATAATTTTTATAATAATCTTTTATTTCATATATTATTAATATTTAAGCTGAAATATTTGAGGTGCAGAAGGTGATGCGGGGCAATCCCCAGGGTCGCTATATTAGCGAATTGGAGAAAAGACGCCGGCTACTTCGTTTGCCTATAAGAGGAGTGGAGGGGGTTTTTGCTCTTCACACCTTTTGTTTTCCCCTCCCAGCCTTTGTACGTGACTAGGCAACCACCGGTGCGCGAGTCGAGCCATCCATCTCTGCGGTAATACTACGCATCCTTGCCGTCTGTTCGCGGCCATTTATCAAGCGTACCACATCTGATGGGCCACACCACCGCCCGACCATTTCTTGTTTGTACCCGGTGAGTCACGCCTGCAGTGATCTCACGAGGCCCACGCCCAGTTGCTCACGCCATCACGATGATCTTGGATTGGTCGCTGTAGGCAGCCGCTCTGCCGTTGGCCATTGCGGAGCCCCTCCTTTGTGCTCACACTGTCGGTTCAGCTAGCAGCACTTACGGCCCGGTGATTTGCGACCACCGTTGTTTGGCTATTACACTTAGCTAGTGTGAGCTATGTGACAGCCTTGAGTTGTCGGTGTTCTATTTTAGAAGTGACTCGGTTGTCGTGATAAGCCTCGAATCGATCATCTGATTACCTTGGTTACATTTTCATCCAGCGAGCCCTCTTCCGGTGTTTTATTTGGATTTCGATTATGGTTACGTACTGAGGTGGAGTCCATGACCCGTAGGTCAGATTCAGTACACGGCGAGCCGGCCCGGCTCGGTCCGGCTCGATACCATCGCGATCCCAGAGAGGCGGTACACGGGAGCCTCCGGGATTCCGGCGACTCGGTTCGGATGGGACCGGGCCCCGTCACATGCCTCGAGAGGAGAGCTAGGAGGACTGGCCCTCCGCGAGCCCGCACACCTCAGTAGGGTGAGTCATCTCGTCAGAGCCTCCCCGCGTCTCGGTCACATAATTGCGGAGCGACATCATCGCCTGAGTTGTCACACGCTTCCGGGATCGGGGAGAGCGTGTTGTTATCTGAACTTGCGTTTCGAGGGGAATCTTGCACTACATTCGAGTTTTCATCGAAGTCATTCTATGGCGTCCGGTAGGTGATCGGGTTCGGGGATTCTGAGGTGATTGAGGACTGTTCCTCTTGCCCCTTCATGACCCAGGGCGTGTGTACGGTGGTCTTTGCGGTTTATCGCTCCGTGTGACATCTCGGGAGCGGCCAGTCCGCGCGGCTTCAAGTTCTCTATAGATGATCGACGAGATGCCGGCGGCGGATATTTGGCGGCTTTAGGCTGCGTGCTGCTTGAACGATGCGAGGTTATGAGCTTCAGGCCCACCACCTCGTGAAAGATGGTTAGCATCGCGGCTGAGACATCAAGCGGGGCGATGCTCTTTAGGAGAGCAGCTCAGCCTCGAATCTTCGGCAGTTGACCACCTATTGAGGACCGGCTTGTTCCCCGCTGCGGCGGTATGCGGCGGGGAGGCCATCTTAGTGGAGGTTCTTTCTGCAGGATCTCGAGAGGGATCTTGGTTCGATCCCTCGGCTGGTGATGACCTCCTTGATGCATTTCGAGGAAGGTCCATCGGAAGGGGGCTGGTTCTGCTTGAAGTCTTCGGCCGCTGATCTTGAGACTTCTGCTCTACGGAGTTCTTGAGCATTTAAGGATTCCGGAGGAGCGGGTTGAAGGAGAATTCGATGCCCTCACAGTTGTCATTGGGCCCAGTGATGACCATGCACATGTCTTTTCTCCTCGACGGCGAGACCCGGGGATTCCGATTCAGACGGATCATTCCCACGAGAGATGATAGTCATGCTCTTGAGCCGAGATGGGCGAGTCGATTCGCATATCCCTATCTCCTCCTCCATGCTCGATCACATTGCCGTGATACTCTGACCCATCATATACCTCACATCATTCACACAGTATGTTCACGCCCATTTCGAGAGAATGGCGAGTGTGATTGATGCTATATGATCGTTAAGCGGCTACTCGAGCTGGCCGAGGATCGAGAGGTTAACTTTCGATTATCACTCCATGTATGACGATTATGACTCACCTGGGTCTTCCTCGTGTTCCTGATCAGAGAGAGGAGCCTACAGCAGCAACATCCGCATCATTGGATGTGTTGGCTGCGGCGGCGATGAATCCGCAGACCCACCACCGCCTGATGGTAGAGGTGGTTAGGTTTTTCTTTATGATTTTTGTATCGATTACCGGCTTTATCAGCGCCTCTGAATTTGATTAGGATTCATGTATTAGCCATAGTGATGATGATATTTTTGTATGTTTAGCTTTATTTATGCATATACGCCATTTGGCTATATCAAAAACTAACCGATTATATATATACACTTTGCATATACTTACATGCCCTCCGTCTTATGTAATCGTTTTTCTTCAATTGGACGAATTAGAATTATGATTGAACAATTGGATATGATTGAACAATTGAATTGCTTCAAATTGGACATTGAATTTGCCTTTAAATGAAGAATTTGAAACCATTTGTCACCTTTATGTTAGAACAAATTCCGTATTTGATATAATTTTGGTCGGTTGAAGTTCCCGATGCTTGAACATTTCTCCTTAAGCTATAATTCACACACTTTGCACGCAGATTGTTTGTGGTATCGAATTAGTTGCTTTCCTTTCACTTTGCATGTAGGCCTTAGGCATGTTGGCAACTGGGATAGGTTTGTGTTACCCACATTTGAAGACCAATGTAGTCTTCGAGAGAAAAAAGAAAAGAAAAAGCAAAAGAAAAGAAAAAGAAAGAGAAGAAAAGAAAAAATAAAGTCAGTAGCCACTGTGAGGCTTAGAACACGGTCCGGGTGTATGGTGAAAACCTTTGAAACTAGATGCCTAAGCCTTAGTGGTTGAGGTCATCGATTGAGTGTTCGTTACATGGGTGGATAGGTAGAGTTTAAAAATTTGTAGGTGCTTGATTTTGAGTCATTGGTCGGGGTGAAACTGTAGAGTTTGTGGTCGGTGATCCTTTTGACGATGCCTAAACCTTAATTGGTTGGGAGTCATCGGTGGACCCCGTTACCACGGACTTTGGTGAAGTCGAATTTTAAGCATTGCACCCTGTCTTAGTTGAATAAAGAAAAAAAAAGTGCTATCCTTATCTAGGTTGTTCAACGACAAGGCCATGCCGGTGCTAGGTTGGGGGAGGGACGATTTTACAATTTATTGGCTCGATGCGGTTACATAAAGAACCATTAGACTTTGGTAAATTCAGGTTGAGAATCATGGAACCAATTTTGACCTGAAATTGTTCTTGTATGGTTTTGTCTCTTTCATGGGCGGTTTCAAACTTGGTGTCAATTTTTCAGTTTAAAGGTACTATTTATATGTATATACACCTTTTTGAATCATAAACTTTTTGAGAATCACTGCATGCATCTCCTTTTTGTTTTTGCATTGCTAAGGGACTAGCAACGTTTCGGTTGGGGGGTGTGATTAGTACCAAAAGTCTTTATTTGAGCCCCATATCGAGATGGAGTTTTGAGTGCTTTTGCGCACTAATCATGCCAATTATACCAATTGAAGTGTTCGGGTGTTCTTAGTATCCCTTATCGTTTAGAGGTTATTTTTGGTTGTTTTGCAGGTTTTTGCGTACTTTGAGAGTTCAATATCGAGACATATGCTAAACCATGAAGATTGAACCCATTCATCAACCATCAAACATACCAAAAATCAAAGAAAGAATGAAGGCAAAGTGATAAAAGTTAGTGCGTGTGGAATGATAGGCCGTACGGTGGAGATTAAACGATTCAGGGAATTTGTATGATTCTTGAAAAATTTATTGGGATTCTCAATTCACGCAATCATAATTAGAAAGACCCCCGCAATCCTAAGCGGGAATTGTGAGAACCGCTAGACACAAAATTCGTAACCTTTGTTCTAAGCGAAAAAATGCGAGTTTCGCTATCACCTAAAAATTTAAGCTAAGCTAGCGAAATTTCGCTAACTAAGCGAAATTGCGAGCCCTAGCGGGGTCTGCGATTCGCTATCTGCGTGTAATTTCGCTACCTAAGCGGGGTACCGTACCCCCTAGCGAGAATTAGCTGTCCTAAGCGGGGAAGTGTACGCCTTGTCATCCTTTGTAATTGTCTGAGCCGACTTCATTTTGGTGTATTACTTCCTTGTCCCTTATTTTAGCCAAAATGTTAGAGCTTTATTGTAGTTTCACATAATGGGTGGCCTATATAAACCCCCTTAGTTTTTTTGTAACCAAAGGGAAGATAGCAGGAACAATCTTTTGTATAATTTTCACTTTATGTAAATATCTTCGCGGCTTTCATAGGGTTTGGTTTTCTCTCTTCTCTACTCTGCTTTCTCTCATTTCTAGGCTGCCAAACAGCCCTCTTGAGGATGAGCTCAAGAGATGCTTGAAAACAAGCCTCTTTCTTTGAAGAGAGGAAGGTAGCTAAGCTTAGTTGTGGGGCGGTTGCGAGGTTGTCCTCATGTGTTGAATGCTACAGTCTTGTATTTATGGCTCCAATCTTCTCGAGCTAGGGTTGAATATCATTTAATGTCATTAATTTATGCGATACTTACCATGCTTTAGGATCTGATGTATACTTATTGCTAGATACCTTTGTGTAGTTTTTTAGATGGTCTTCTGAGCCCTTTGAAATGATGTTGAATGTTAGGGTTTTAAAGCTGAAAGGGGGTGTAGATGCATGTTACTGTGTTATTTCGAATAGGAGTGATTCTAGGAGGTTAGGTTTGCTAGTTAAACAAAGATAGGTTATGGCTTGGACTATAGGTTGCTAGTCATAATCTGCGGGGATACCCGAGACCTTGTTTGCCCTATGTTATCAAGTTAGTGACCTAAATCTTCAAAGTTACCTTTTTCACACATCACTTTTCAGTCTTTCACAGGTTATTCGATTTTCAAACTACTCACTGCTGTTTTGAAAGCAATCAAAAATCAAATAGAAAGCCTTGCATTTTCACACTTATGCAAATCATTCCTAGGATGAAAACCCATCCCGTGTTCGACCCTAGACCGCTATCTTTGCGGTGGCCATTTCTGATGGGAGAGCTTTTAGGATATAAATTTTGTTGATTCCGCTCAACCTACTGTGGCACGAATCAATAATAGTATAGTCTTGAAATACCTTCAACCACTATACATTTCACAATTTAGATCTCCATATTCCTACACCAAGTCAATGTGTCTAAACAGCTACTTTTAGGATCTGAATCTCTTTAAGAATTGGTTGCCTTTCCTAAACCAGTACTCATCAACCATTTCTTAGGATCGAAGTTAGCTTACCCCCATAGACAGGGTAACACAAGTCTACTCCAATGTAATTGGTACCTCTTTCTGCACCTTGATCAGAACAATCACTTCCAACAACAAAAGCACAAACATTCTACCAAACTTAGATGAAACCTCTAAATATTAAACTGATAAATCACTAGATGGTCCTTATGCCTCAAGAACACACTTCTATTGTCACTCAAAAGGGAACCTTGAAGTCAGAGGTTAGAATATCACCTATGATTCATCATAGTAATACTTAGAGTATATTAGTTCTAAGGGTATCAATTTAGCATACCCCAAGGCTACTGCTCTTTGCTCTTAAGAACATTCTTCTCTGTATCACTCAGAGGGGTCCTGGAAATCAGAGCACATATATAGCCCTTGCTGGGTATACTCCACTGATACTTATAACATTTCTTTAAAAGAACAATACCAGCTACATCAATCCAGCCTTCAAACCACAACATTCATTTAAATAACTCAAAAATGATAATCAAAACACCAATCCCTTCCTAAAGGGAGCTTAGCCTTCCATAACTGGATTACAAATAACAATGACTAGTTTATCAAACAAATTCATTGAAACTGTAATCAAAATTGAAGCAAATGGTTTCCAAAAATATTTCCAGTCTCTATTTAAGCTCAGACAGCAATGGAGCTTGATAAATAAATATCCTAGCTCAATATTGCAGCTCAGATCAACTACTCTAATCTTTAAAAAATGAAAATAAAAATTAAAGAAAAATAAGAAAATAAAAATATATACAAAAGCTTCAATCTCTCCCTCCTTATACGTGTTGGGGTCTTTGGATGTCTTGAGTTGTTGTAGGATGGTCCACGACAACATTGCTTGATCTTTTTCTCTTGGAGTTGTGTGCTCGCAAAATTTGATTGTCACGACAAATGTTCTACTGATTTCTCAGGTACTCTTCTCACAATTGTTCTGGCAGCAAAGTTTGGCCCGTCACCGAAAAATTCTTTACCTTTTTGCCTTGTCTTTGTGTCGCTACAACCCTTGAAATATCGCGACAACTTTCAATTGTCTCCTCAAAGTCTTCTCAATATTTGTCACGACAAAAGTTTCCATTGTTCGACCTTTCTCTTGCCAATTGCTTTTAGTTTTGTCGCGACAATATTGAGATTGTCACGACATTACATGCTTCATGCCTTAGCCCGAATCCAATTGCTTTTCTTGCTCTTTTTACTTCTTTTGCTTTCAATCCCTACAAAACATTAATTTGGGTGAAGATCCCATAATTTTGCATTAAATTGAACATTAAGGTCTGAAATATATATGAAAAATGGACTTAAAACTAGATGAGTTTCATACTCATTAATAATCCACCACCACAAGAATATACAAATTTCCCTTCGAAAGTGGAAAGGGTCCTATGAAATCTATTCCCCAAACATCAAACATCTCAACTTTCAGCATGCTATGCAATGGTATTTCATCTCTTTTTTATATATTCCCCACTCGTTGGAAACAATCACACTTCTTCACATATTCAGCACTATCGCGGAAAAGTGTAGGCCAATAAAATCCAGAATCTAGTATCTTTCGGGAAGTTCTCAATGGTCCCATGTGACATCCATACTGTGAGAAATGACAATGTCTTCAAAATGTTGGTATTACTCAACTCGGGACACATCCTTGTATAACCCTGATTTGCACATCTTGAGAATAATAGAGGATCGTCCATTGCTAGCATTTCACATCATAGAAATCTCTACCTTTGCCTTGAGTCAAACTCTGGTGGTAAAACATTTGCAAAGCTAGAAACACAATATCAGCATACTATGGCTTCTATAACCAGCAGGTGTTCATCTAGGAAAGATTCCTCTATCTCCATGGGGTCATCAATTCCCTTATTCGCTTCCAAACGAGATATGTGGTTAGCTACCACATTTTCACTTCCTTTCTTATCTTTGATCTCTATATCAAATTCTTAAAGCAATAAAACCCATCGGATCAATTTTGGTTTGGCGTCCTTATTCATCATGAGGTATCTAATTGCGGCATGATCTATGTAGAGAATTACTTTAGACCCAAGTATATATGATCTGAACTTGTCACAAGAATACACTATTGCTAACATCTCTTTCTTTGTAGTTGTGTAGTTTTCCTAAGCCTCATTCAAAGTTTTACTTGCATAATAAATGGGACTAAAGATGTTCTCTCGCCTTTGTCCCAAGACAGCACCAATTTCAAAATCACTTGCACCGCACATAATCTCAAAAGATTCACCCCAATTAGGTGCAACAACAATGGGTGCTTTAGTCAATTTCTTCTTTATCTCCTCAAATGCTTTCATGCAAGATTAATCAAAATTGAAGATCGTATCCTTTTCAACGATTTCTAAAGCAATCTTGTGATTTTTGAGAAAGATAAATCTTCGATAAAAACACATGTCGAGAAAACTAGAATGCCTATTCTTGTAGTGAGTGGAGGAAGGGTTTGAATTTGTGGCTATTTTGCTTTGTCAGCTTCAGCCCTTTTGAAGAGATGAGGTGTCTAAGTGCAATGCCCTCTTGAACCATGAGAGTGACATATCTCCCGAACTAATCTGAGATTTTCTCTTTACACCTTTGAAAAACCACTTCAAGATTGTTAAGGCAGTTATCAAATGAATTTCCATATACTGAAAAATCATCCATAAAAACTTCCATGATATTTTCTATCAAATTTCAAAAAATTGTTGTCATACATCTTTAGAATATGGTTGGAGAGTTGCATAACCCGAACGACATTCTTTTGAAAGCAAATGTTCCATATGGGCATGTAAAGGTTGTCTTTTCTTAGTCTTTAGTTATTACCATGAATTTGAGTTGTATCCTAAATATCCATCTAGAAACAATATTAGGAATGTCAGGCAGAGTCGTCACTTGTTTGTTGATCGAGAGAAAAGGTAGTGGATAATGATCCTTCCTTGTTTCCTTATTGAGATTCCTATAGTCGATGCACACTTGCCAACCCGTGACTGGACAAGTGGATAAAAGCTCATCTTTCTCATTTCTAACCACTGCCATACCTCATTTTTTTTGGCACAACTTGCACGGGGCTTACCTAATGGTTGTTGGAAATAGCATATATGAATCCAACCTGGAGCCACTTAAGAACTTCCTTTTTTAAGACTTCTTTCATTGTGGGATTTAACCGTCTTTGGTGCTCAATGGTCTGAACATGTTCTTCTTCCATCAAAATTTTATGCATGCACATGGAGGGACTAATTCCTTTTATATCATTTATGGACCAATCAAACGCCTCCAAGTTCTTTTCAAGAATGCTCAATAGTTTAACCTCCATATCCTTGTCTAACTCTGAAGAAATAATCATTGGCTTTGTACCATCCTTTCCCAAAAATGCATATTTGAGACCTTTTGGTAGTTCTTTCATTACTAAGCCATCCAATGTCTTCTTCTCTTCTTCTAAAAATGTTTCTTTTTCTTTTACTTTGAGGGCAGGTATTGTCTCAATTACTTATGGAGTAAGATTAACCCATCTTCACAATCCAATTATTTGTAGTAGAGACTTTGTCAAACAATTTTCAAGTGAATCTCTATCTCCACATTCATGAAACGAATTCGATTCGAGAGGATCAGTGTCCAATGCTCATGCAACTAGCGTTTACATTATTTGGAAATTTCATGCCTTTGTACAAGTTGAATTTTACTTGGTCTTCACCCACCCTGAGTGTTAGCTCTCCATTTTTCACATCAATTAGTGATCGACCAGTAGCAAGAAAGGGTCTTCCCAAAATTATCGGTGCCTCTCTATCTTCCTCCATGTCTAATACCACAAAATCTACCATGAAGATGAATTTATCAACCTTAACCAGGACGTCTTCAATGATACCCTTTGGAAAAGTAAGTGATCTATCCACAATTTGAAGTGATAGAGTTGTAAGGGTGATCTCCCCTAGGTTCAAATTTTTAGCCACTGAGAAGGGCATTAAATTTATGCTTGCCCCAAGATCACAAAGCACTTTACTGAAGGTTATGCTCCCCAATGATACAAGGGATAGTAAAACTACTCGGAGCATAACCTTCAATACTTTGTATGATTGCACTACAATTTTTCGATCGAGTTAAGCGTCGGCAAGCTTCACAAAGCACGCATTTCTCATTATCTCCTTCATGAATTTTACATGATTCGACATTTGCGCCAAAGCATCGGCAAACAGAATATTGACCTCAAGCCTCTTAAACATGTTGAGAAACTTTGTGAACTGTTCATCTAGCTTGGTCTTTCGAAATCTTTAGGGAATGGCAAGGGTGGAGTATACAAGGGAGGGTTGTTGGAAAAAGTGATTCTTCCCGGAACAAAGTCATCATCTTTCAGCTTCTTTTCCTTGTTGTTTATCTTAACTCCCTCTTGAGTATTTTTAGATTCACCATTTTCTTCTTCAACTTCTTATTCTTATCAACTCGTTCTTTGTCATTTTCAAACTTTTTGGGTTCTTCAAGCTCTTTACCACTTCTTAATGTGACTGCCATGCATTGCTTTGGATTCTTCTCGGTATTACTTGGAAAGGATTTTGAAGGGTTCTCTTTTAAAGACTGTGCTACTTGTCCCATTTGAGTATCTAGATTTTTCAAAGATGCTCCCAAATTAGTTTGATTGGTCTCCATATTCTTCATATAAGTACCAATATTTTCTTGATTGTGCTGTTAGAGAAGTGCTCTAAAGGGAATCGCCATTAGCACTTATTGTACGCGCAACATATTATTTAATATGAAAGGCTTCTTCGTTAATTTGATATTCATACACATTAGATTGATATGAATCTTTAATCAAATTAATGAAGTCATGACCCCATAACATAGCATGAAGGAAATCATGATGGAATCATGATAATAAGATTCTATCATGTGCCGATTATGTTTGTGTCTAAATTATCCACTAGTCATAGGATCGACAAATGGACATTGTTGATTGGACAGTGACACTGCATGTCATACTCCTTGATTGGATCAAGCGAAGATCTTATAAGCGTGATCAAGAGTTTGCCCGGAGTTGGCGATGTGGATGCTTGCTAAGAGTAGCTAAGTACATGAAGACCTATAATGGGAGCAATCCTTATGGATTATCTATTTAAATGTAGATGATTGTCTCATCATAGCAATGGTGCAATTATCCTTAGACTTGAGGTGCTCAAGGATATCTTGGATGCTGATCCTATACTTTGACCTTAATCCATGTTACCTCTTAAGAGGTCGCTCATTGGATGGGGATTGCGTATAGCTTGAGGTGTTCGGAGGTAACTGAGTAGCCAACAAAGGATTCTCCACTCCCAATAAATGGAGAGTATACCTAAGGCCTCTTGTCAGAATCATTACTCAGGAATCTCTGGTCAGAGTGAAAATGTCTTGAGGAGTGTCTTCAAGTGCATAAAGGTTGAGTGATGAATTTAGGGACAAGATAAATATCACTTGGGCTAGGTGTGGCATAGCCGGTCTAATTAGGAGCTACACGATTGTCCATGCTACGAACCCAGTAGGGTATAGATTTGGTGGGGGCCAATTGCACGGTATTTGTCTATGGGAAGGGTATGCGTCAAACCAGCAGCTCTCGGTCAATTAGGGGGTCATGATGTATTCTTCAGATACGATCTTTACTTGCTTAATTCAATAGTTGAATCAAGTGGCCAGCTTATACTTAGGAACCTAATGGGTCCTGCCCAGAAGAGTGTGGGGTTGATGAAAGCGGTTGGATTGATCGAATGGGAGTTAATTCTCATGAATTATATGTCACGGGATTAGTGGAATCCCGGGTTCGAAAGCCACCATAAGAGATAATAGTTGGAGCTTGTACCTACACTTTGGGTCGTGTGGGAACTCGCCAGAAGGCATAGGAATGCGTGTCTCCTATCATCACTTAGAGTGAGGGGCATTTTGGTCATTAGACATGATAGGGTTTTCCTGTAAATAGAATGCTATGGAAAACCCTAAAAAGGTGGTTGCTCCTTTTGAGAGAAAAGAGAGCTCATGAGAAATAGCCAAGTGTGTTCTCTCATCTCCTAAGAAGTGTTCTAGAGATTGAGAGACCCAGGTTTTGGCTTCCTCTTTGGATCGGGACTAGGCTAGCACCCGGACCCGTTGCGAGACCGTTGCCTTGGAGGTTGTCGGCTTCACTCTTCGTGTGGATACCGTTAGGCGAACTGGGACTTGGTTAAACCGGTCTAAAGTTGCCCGACCCATTGCTTCTCGGTTTTGGAGCAGAGCCTGGGAATAATCTACACCCTTCTTTTTGTTATAGAACTGGTTTTGATGCTACTTAGGGTCCTTGGATGGGTTTTTATTGGGATTTTTTTTGTATTTCCGCTGCTATTGGCAAGTGTTACCTCCCACGAAACCCTTCATGTGCTCCATATTTTCATGCAAGTCCCCATGGTTGCTTGAATATTCTTCAAACCTTTCATTGACATGCCCAAAGCAATTTGGTTGTTCTCTATTTAAGCGATTCAAGTGTCATTACTCTTCTTCATGTCATTAATTACAAGTAAAAGCTCATGAAAACCAAGTTGCATCGTATTCCCTTGGCAGTTTGAGCTCAAAGCTCCTTGATTTTGAAATCTTGGAGATGCCATAATTATATGCTCAGCGGTGGGGTTCGTAAGGGAACTATTGGCTTTGTTACCATAAGAAAATTCTGCGTGATTTACATAATCGAGGATGATACTTAGAGGATAGTTATTGTTGGGGCGGAAGGTATAACACTCTATTGTTCATGTGGTTGGCTTCTTCCCACTTGAAGTGGAAGGATTAGTCATCATTGCCTAATTCAGCACATATCGCAATTTCCACTAGAGTTGCTCTTTTGGAGTTTGTTGATTTAAGCATCATTAGAGCTTCCAAACTTCGCCTCAAAAGAAGACATCCTATCAACCTGGCCACAATCCTCCTTATCTTCTTCGGTACTTCTCTTAAGTTTGCTTGATAGTTATTTTCGATAACTCATCAAATAGCAATGGCTTCCTCGTGGTCTTTGTTGTTGCTCGATCCTCCAAGCCGCGTCCTGATACTCTTGTTAGATAGTTAGGTCCATTATAAAAGTTTGAGTGACACTAGAAAGCTTCGTACCCATCTTTATGGGTATTTTCTCAGCAACTCTTTAAATCTATCACATGCATCGTATAACATCTCTTGGTCACCTTGTCAAAACTTTGTGATTTTCGCTCTGAGTTGTGAAGTGAGTTAAGGTGGAAAGAATTTTGTTAAGAACAATTCAACCAATTCTCTCCATCTGTTTATAGAATCTGACATCAAATTGTGGAACTAGTTCCTTACCTTGTCTTGTAGAGAGAATGGAAAAAGCTTCAGCTTGATTACATCATGGTTGACCCTGTTCATTTTAATTATCCCACACAACTCCAAAAAATTCAAAAAGTTTCCATTGGGATCCTCTGAAGGATTTCCTCTAAACTACTACTGTTGGACCATAGAAATTAAAGCAGGTTTTAGCCCAAAATTGTTTGCATCAATGGATTGGTATCGAATTTCTGAATAATTTTCGTTCATGGTAGGCCTCTAACAATCTCCGAGTGTTGGTTCTTGCATTCTAAGCATTTCATTCTGATCTGAATGACCCTCACAGTATCTATCACTATGCTGGTCTTCCATTTCGATATTATCTGCCTTGACCTTTCTTAACTAAAACAATGTTCTTTCAATTTCCGGATCAAAAGACAATAACTCAAATGTAGACCTTTTGGGCATAAAATTGGGTACTTGAAATCACCGAACACACTAGAAAACAAAGTAAACATAATAAATACAAAATAAAACAAAAAATGACAATATAAGAAATGAAATATAATTCACTAGCAAAAAGATATTGTGCTCAAATTAGGAAACGTTTCTTTTGCCAAAATATCAATCCATTCCCTGCTTATCACGCATATGACCCAGGTTCGATCCTCAGCAATGGTGCAAAAAACTTGTTAGGTTGTTTGCGTATTATATAAAAATTAGGTAAAAAGCAACCTAAACCCGCAAGTGCATAGGCCACAAGTAATATAGGGCTTTCAAATTAAAAATCCAAGATATCAAACCCGTAGGAAGATTGATTTGAGTAGAGGATTGAGTACACGGCTGCTTGATATTTTCACTGTTTGGCGGAATGAATGAGGATTTGAATTGTTGTTTATCTAACATAAAACTAAATTAAAGAAAAACAACTAAAGTCTTATGAGAACCTAAACAAGTGACTAAGATACTAAGAAAGAGACTTGTAGAGAATTGAGGGTTGGTTATCGTCACTGATGTTTGACAATTCATCAAAATATGGTGCGGGTTGATTGATTTATACTTGACTCGATCCTAGAAATTGGTACAAGGATCCCACTTTCGTGTTCCCCCTTGTATTTTCTCGTACTATCCACCTATTCACAGTTACGTCCTTCTAGGTCGATGATCGATGCCTCAACAACATTTTCTAGAAGCTGACTTGTTGGTCAGCTGTTACGTTCTTGATAGAGGCTACTCCAAACTAAGCCTAGATTAGTCACAATTGTGTGTAATCCACACTTAATGGGTTTGATGTCCCCTCCTAGTGAAATCCACCTAGCACTAGACTTTTCTAATTCCATAGGTCTCTTTAACTAGGTTAATTAGTATTCTAATTAATTAACTCACACCTTAAGAGAGTCGGGACCAGATTTTTGGACGTAATCCAAGTGTCACCAAGGATACCCTAGTAAAAGGATTGAAGACCTAACTCTCAGCATAAATTAATTAACCAAAACCTTAATAAGATCTAACACCAAACACAACAAATCAAGCATATCTCAATCAACCAAACAAAGATTAGACAAAAATAAACATCATATATGATAACTTGACTACTGTATAAAACTTATTTGGCACATTTCGGCTATCCAAGATCACAAATTCATATCAATAATAAACATGAAGCTCTACGAGGGGTGAAGAAAGATAAGGAATAGAGATACAAAACATATCTTTAAGCTTTGAATAACTGCAATTCCCAACTCCAAGCTGAAATCCTCAATCTGAGGATTGTATTCCTAAAGCAATCTAATTCTGGCGAAACTCATAAAACAAAACTAGATATTAAAACTGGAAAACTAAACCTAAAATGGAACAAAACTTTGAAGAGAAAAAGAACCCTAAAAGAGAGCCTCCCTTTATGAATGTTCGAACCCTAATCATAAAAGATAATTATGAATATATACATCTTGAAATCTGGGTCAAAATGGGCCTAAAAATGAAAATGTTCAGGGCTGGAGAGTCTTATGGTCACGACCGTAAATGGGTTATGGTCGCGACCTCATCGAGAAGTGAAATTCACAATTGCTAGCATAAGGGGCTGCGATTGGCCGACATGTGGCTGCGGACAGGGTTCGCGTCGCTACCTCATGTCAGATATTGGTTGCCACGGTAGCCTTAATCTTTACTCTCGATCCTGACACCACGTGGTCACTTGAGGATTCTGCGTATGAATGCTTCACTGCACAACTTCCTTATCTCTTTACCAATTTGCTTGCTTCTTGTCTCATTTTCTTCATTTCTACAAACTACAATGTTCGCATGTTATATAAAAATTTGGTAAAATCAACTTAAACCCGCAAGTGCACAAGCCATAAGTAATATAATGGTTTTCAAATTTAAAACCCGAAATGTCAAACCCACATGGAAGTGATGGCTTAAGTGGGGATTAAGTACCCTGGCTACTTGATAGTTTTACTATTTGAGCAGAACAATGATTGGGATTGATGATTAACTGAAAGTAAAACTAAATTAAACAAAAAATTGATTTTTAAAAATTAACAAATGATTGGATTGAATTGTAAGAAAAACTTTAGAAAAGAAATGGCCACGGCGTTGTCTCCATTAGTGCAATGATGGCTTCATTAAGTATTGATTAAGTGAAAGTACTCTCGTGCTTGCCCAAGGAACTCGGTATGAAGTTCACTCTTTCGAGTCTCCCCTCAATTTCTCACACCTATTCCCTATTCTCCTCTCGACCCATCTAGGTCAAACAGTGTGATACTGTTCTAAGGCAAACCAGTCCTTAGGAAATTTTGTTGGTCACCTCTCAATCGATACAATGAAATTGCCTGAGCTATGCTCCAATTGATCACCTTTCAGTCCATACGATCATCACATAAGGTTAAATGATGTCCCTCCTGATAAAATCCATCTAGTATTAGGCCTTCCTAATTTCCTAGACTTCTTTGATTAAGTTAATGTAATTTATCAATTGTAGGATATTAGGGAATGAAAATTAGGTCCTAAGGGTATACTTCCAAATGTCACTCTGGAAACCCTTTGAGCTCTAGGTCTCAACCTCACCTCCTAGCATACAACAATTGAATAAAAACATGGAAATTCAAATAACCACATCCTTAAAACCATAACACAAATTTATATTCACAAAATCATTCAAGAAAACATATAAACCAAACACCCGATATAAATGACGGCCTTAGGAGGATTTAAGCCACTCATAGCAAACTCAAAACTATATTTAAACCAAACATAATACTGAAGATTAAGAAAAATAAGAGTTTAGGAATACAAAACAAATATGAGTAAAAGTCCTCCAAAACTCTACTCCACGCTCTGAAGTCCTCTAGTAGCTAGATCTTGCAACTCAGCTCCAAAACAAACTAAAAATCAAGTAAATCTAAAAACCCTAAAATCTAAACCTAGAGAGAGAAAAACCCTAAAAATAGAGAATGTTCTGTCTCCAAGTCCCCCTCAATGATTATTACAAGTATGATATTTATACTCTTGGAAAATGGGCGGTGTGGGCGAAATGGAAATATTCTTGTCGGCCTAACATTCTTTCTTGTGGAAAGGGTCATTTACCTTCGCGAACCACGTGTCTTCATCTTTGCGGTACAATCCTTGCCTTGACAAAGACTGGCTTCGCCTTGGTGAACCTCTTCACTGTGGTGAAGGATGGCTTGGTCAAGGCGAACTAGAAGCTTCTATTGCATGTGTCTCTTTCTTCACTGCAGCGAACCCTTTGCCGTGGTGAACTCGTGGCTTCTGTTTTGCATTCTTTAGCTTCACAACGACAAAGCTCTTTCTTCACCTTGGCAAACTACTTTGCCACATCAAACATACTCCTTTGCTGCGGCGAACTAGTACTTCAGACAGCAAGTGGTTCTTCTTGCTTAGATTTTTTCCCTTTTCTTTGCTTGATTTTCTTTTAATGCCTACAAAACTACAAAACATCAACAAATGAGGGATTAGTGTAATCTTTAAGAATACGGGTGTGAATATAGAATTTAGGTTATATAAACACATGAAAAACACGCTATAAATGCTATTATGATTCACACCTATCATACACACATTTAGAGGGGTTAGATATGAAAACAACTAAAATGAGTGCTTAGTTAGCATCAAAATGTTAGATTATGCTATGTTTTGCATTAAGAAAAGCTAACCTAAAGTACCCCTAACATAAAATTAACCCTCTTGTTTGGATTTTCCAAATATTCTTTGAATTATGTACTCGATCTCCAGCAACTATTCATGTCATTGTGAAGATGTCTACGATTAATCCCTCTTTCCAAAATTAAAGGATGATTCTTTTTCTTTATCGCAGTAGGCTTATGGAATTGATTCATCACCCATTTTTACACTAAGAGGCTATTTGGGCAAACATCGACCTCCCATTTGATTCCTCGGGCACATGTTCAAATTCCGTGCAATGGGGAGTCTAGCACGATTGAATGACAATAGTAAAATGGAGTGCTTCAATAGCAAGTTATTGTAGTTATACTCCTCTGTTAATTGCCAAAGTACCAATTGAGAATCTCCAATGACTCAAACAACTTTTACCCCAAGGTCCAGTAGGATCTCTAAGCCAATCACCAAAGCTTCATACTCAGTCTGATTGTTGGTGCATTCAAAGGCTAGATTGAAAGACAATGTAGTCTTTACTCCCCTTCTGGGAAATAATCACTATTCCTACACCAGCTAAATTCTTAGTGCTTGAACCATCAAATTTGAGGATCAGGAATTCTTTTTGCTCCATAAATTCCCAACTCCACACTTTGCTCGGTCTTTAATCTCTAAAGGAAGGATGATCAACTAGAAATCTGTCAATGCTTGTCCCTTATTTGATTTAAATGGAAAAAATAAACCAAGGTGAATTCCTAACTTGAAGCAGGGACCATTTACAATCCTCCTTGTGTCGGTGGCTGGTAAGTATATGCTTCATAAGGTCGAGTTTGGCTCCACATAAACTCGAGACTTGATCAAGTAATGTCCTAGTTTAGTACATGCAATGTAACACCCCAAACATTTTTTTTAATGATTTTTTCATGGAATTTAAGTTTTAGGTGTCTTAAGGTCCATCATGAATTTATAAAAAAATTTAGGAATTTTTCTCAATTAAATGAAAAGACGTTATGAAAATAATTCAAATAGTAATTAATTAATTACCTTAATGAAAAGACATTATGAAAATAATAATGGTAATTCAAATGGTAATTAATTAATTACCTTAATGAAAAGACGTTATGAAAATAATAATGGTAATTTCAATTAGTAATTAATTAATTAATTTAATGAAAAGAGGAGTAAGGTAATTTTCCTAATAGATACCCTAGTATAAATTGGAATAAGAGAAGGAAATCCTTTCTATTCTTCTTTGGAGTTTCTCTCGGGCTGGTAGAATTTCAGAGGACGTACGGCTTTCGGATCTAGGGTTTGAAGAACAAATTTCTCTAGGAGAAATATTTCATTGAGGGGAGCAGGACTGAGCATCTGTAGTCTCAAACGAAGTTGGGGAAGGCTCACACGTTCAGGGTGAATAGCTAGGCGAGCCTTGACTAATAGGGAGGTGAGTAAATTTATATCGCGCATCGTACTTGCACCTTGAAATGTATGGCGATTGTTTTCATTGTTTGACTTGATCGTAGTAATTGACTATGATTAAGACCCTTATTCTTGAGCATTCATTGAATTGAATTTGTCATATGCCACAAGTCACGTGTCTGATGAATATTCATCGCTGACACGGTCACGGCCCAACTCTTATTGTATTTGGTGTTATCTCTTGTTGCATCTTGTGCGGTCGGCTATAACTTATGTCGTTAATGTCATTTTGATGGTATGGATCACGAAAGCCTAGCGTCGCTGGGGAGGTCGTCGAGGCTATGTGCATGGTACCCTCACAGTGCTGAGGGCAAAGAAACCGGTGCCTTCCCTAGAGAAGGTGGTAAAACTCTAGGCGTAGAGGCAGGCCCATTCTCTGGATCTTTGGTTGGAATGTCTGCAGTTCAGTATAAAAGTTAAAGGAATGTACGGATTCAGTATAAAGTTAAAGGAATGTGCGGATTCGGTATAAAGTTTTAAAAGGAATGTGCAATTCGTTATAAAAGTTAAAAGAGATATCACGGATTCTAGTATAAAGTTAAAAAAGGAATGTACGGATTCTGAATGGTAAACTATATTTTACGTGTTTCAAACCTCTAAATCTCTGTTTGATATTGTTGTTCATATTGCTATTTGTTGCATAACCTATGAGCGGTGATTTATTGTTTGAGCATAACCATCCTTGTAGGCTGGCTGGCCCTTTGTAGTACTAGCCTCACAAGTATGGTGATATATCTTGCTCACGAGTTATCTCACCCCGGATTGATTTCCTCACTTTTCGGGGGTAAACGAGGAGAAAGGAGAATCGGGCATTTCTTGACCACTTGGATTCTATTTGAAACATGTAATGGATTATTATTTTGTTTATTTGGTGAATGAGATTCTAAGTTTCAGAGGCTCCATGGTGAATTAACTTAGTTATTGGGTTAATTATTTGGTTAAGTGATAAATTTTGAATAGTTTGAGTTGGATAAATTTTGCTTTTGATGGGAAACCTTATTGATATTTTTGAGTAGGACCGTTGGGAGTCGTTTTGTTAGTGGATGACCACGGAGGTCTATTTGTTATGTTATTTGAGATAATATCATGATGAGATTTTGAGTTAATTATTAGTAGATTTTTAGATTGATGTTGCGAATAACGGAGTTTGTCATTATAGAAGCGAATGGAGTCTTGCCGAATTTTGTTAAATTATGGGACTTAGGCACTACGGGTTTGGTGGCCTTAAGCCTGCCCATTCCTAAGCGCCGGTCCTGACCTATAAAAGTGGGATGCGACATCACGAAGTACAAGGCGAGCATAATTTTCAATTTAAGGTATATCTTGTTTCCTCTCACCTGGATTTAAGACCCCTCAAAATAATATCTGACATGCTCATGACCTTTAGAATTGTTTTGTGCTAAAAGACAACCTATTGACCCATTTGGCTGATAAATATAATTTAAGTGGATGACATTGTATAGGAGGCATTAAAACAAGAGGTTTAGAAAGGTACTCTTTGATCTTGTTAAAGGCTGATTGATGTCATTCCTCCCACCTAAACTCTTTCATATCTTTCAACTTCACTAAGTTAGAGAATTCCTTGGTTTTTTTTTTTGCCAGGTTAGAGATAAATATTCTTAAATAATGTACCTGACCCAAGAACTTTTGGAGTTATTTCTTGTTTTGTGGAGCATTAGCTGAAGCAATAACTTTTGCTTTGTTTTGATCGACTTCTATCACTCTTTAGTGAACTAGGAATCCAAGAAAATTCCCAGCATGAACTCCAAATGCACATTTGAGTGAATTAAGCTTCAATTGATGATGTCTCATCCTCTCAAAGCTTTTCTTTAGATGATCTACATGCTAATTAGCTCTTCTAGTTTTAACCACAATATCATCAATGTATACTTCCATGTGATGGCCTAGCATGTCATGGAAAATGGAATTCATTACCCTTTGGTAAGCTGCACATGCATTCTTGAGACTAAAAGGCATGACCAACCATTCAAATGTCTCTATGGAGCCAGAACATCTAAAGGCAATCTTAGCTATATCTTCTACTGCTATTAAAATATGATTGTAACCAAAGAAACCATTCATAAAGGAAAATAATTCATTATTAGAATTAGAATCAACTAGCATGTCTGCAATAGGCATCACATACATGTCCTTAAAATGCTTAACATTTAGATCTCTAAAATCCACACATACCCAAAGTTTTCTATTTTTCTTCATCACAGGAACAATATTTGCTAACCATTGAACATACCTTGTAAGCTTGATGAATTTGGCCTTCAAAAGTTTCTCAATTTCCTCATTCACCTTTAGCTCTACTTTCTTGGACATTCTTCTAGGTGGTTGTTGAAAATGATGGAACTCGGGCCTGATGGGAAGGCGATGTTCTATAACACCCCTGTCCAATCCTGGAATTTCATCATAATTACAAGTGAAGCAATATTTGAATTCTTGCAATAGTGATATCATCTGTTCCTTCAAGTTAGTGGGTAAGAAAGAACTGATGTAAGTAATCCTTAGCCCTTCCATAGTGCCAAGGTTGACCTCTTGCATAGGATCATGTACTTGAAGGCTTGTTGTCTTCCATTTTAGGAGGAGCTTGCTTCAAATCTTCAATCTAAATTTCTTCATCCTCTTCATCTTATTCTTCTTCAAAAATCATTTCAGTTCCACATATATCTTGGAACTGTTCTTCTGCAATTTTTTCAGTAACTTGCTGCATTTGCATTCTGAATGTTGCGGCTACAACGACTGCATTCTCTTCATGAGAATACTTAGTCATCAATCTCCTCAATGATCAGACCCTTTATCAGCCTAAAAGGCACTATAGTAGTTGTCTTCAAAAGTATGACAGCTTGGTCATGAATTTCACCAGTATCCCTTGACTCCATGTATATTTCTCTTAGAGCCCCATTCTTCTTTTTACCTTTGAATTTTATTGGAATAACTCTTGGTCATCGTAATTGGCCTCCACAAAATTTGAAGTTGCAATGAAAGGTTGTTTGTTTGTCCACACCCCTTCTACTTCATCACCTTTCCAAAATAGTAAAAATTGGTGAAGGGAGGACGACACACACCAATTAGCATGAATCTTGTATTTTCCTAGCAAAGCATTGTAATTAGCAGTAGAATTAATCACAAAGATAGCTGATAAGGAAGTCTTACTACCCATAGTGATGTCAATAGGGAGTACACCTAGAGTCTTAGAGATTTCTCCAATAAAAGTTGATACAGACACTTCTGTCTCAATTAGATCACCAATGCATCTTCCTAATGCTCTCAATATCCTCAATGGCATCACATTGACTGTTGATCCATTATCTACCAATACCTTGGACACCAGTTTACCATTAAATTGTCCTCTCACATAGAAAGGTCTTATGTGCCTTGTCATCTTCACAGTAGGTTTTTCCAATACCACCTTCTGAGCTCTACTTCCTTTAGAGGAATCAATGGTGACTACCCTCTGACTATGCTTTTCCTCTTATGGAGAATGTTCTTTCTCTACCTCTACTAGGCTTTCCTCCATCTCTTTTGACTTGAAAAAATATGGTAAAGTTAGAGAAATGGTAGAACACTTCAAAGAAATAGGAAATGTACTGTTGATTTGAGACCCGGATTTGGTTTTGGGCTTATGTTTGGCGAGAAGGCTGTAGTGTGACTTTGTGAAAGAAAAAGTAGAAAAATGGATTTTTGTAGTACTTAAAGCCATTAAGGTTTTTGATCTCGTCGATGGAAATCATAAAATCTGATTCCTTTGTTGGATCGTCGGTACTAGATTTTTCGTTGTGTAGGATTAAAATCGTGCTATGCTTGGATGGTTTAGATGATGTGTTGCTAAGGCTTGACAAAATGTCGTCATCATGGACAAAAGAGGAGAAACAACGTAAGGATCATAAAGCCTGATCTCATATTCACCTTCATACATCGAATCAAATTCTGTAAGACGTTCTAAAGGAGAAGACTGCCAATGCATTATGGCTGAAGTTGGAAGAGTTGTGCATGACAAAAAGTCTTACGAGTAAGTTGCACTTGAAGCAACGATTGTATTCGCACAATATGACATAAGGTACATCTTTAGAAGAGTATCTTACAACCTTTAAAGAACTTATTGTGGATCTAGAAACTTTGGAGGTTAAATATGAAGAAGAAGATCTACGGTTAATTTTGTTGTGTTAAACTGTATTTCATAATATGTGACTTTCAGAGATACAATTTTGTATAGTCGTGATACCCTAACCCTAAATGAAGTCTATGAGGCTCTGTTTTCTAAGGAGAAAAATGAAGTAATTAATTGTAAGGCCTAAAGCGCAAGGAGATAACCTGTTTGTACGTGGTAGGCTACAGAAGAAGAATTCTAGTTAAGAACGGAGGAAAAGGTCAAAATCCAGGAATTATAATCAAATTTGCAATTACTGCAAGAAAAATGGTCTCATTAAGAAGGAGTGTTTCAAGCTGCAAAATAGGGAGGAGAAATTCGGGAACAAATAAGGAAAGAAATTTAGGAAATCTGGTGAAGCCAATGTTGTTAAATCAGATTAAACTGATGGAGAACTTCTAGTTGCATCATATGCTGATTCGAGAGCTAGTGAGAATTAGATTTTAGATTCCGTTGTAATGCTTCATGACTTAATCGTGTCCTCGTTCTCTACATACGAGCATGTGCATAAAGGTGCAATTTTGATGGGTAACAATGCATCTTGTAAGGTAGTAAGTGTCATGCCCCAATTCCCTCATTCGACCTGGACAAGGACCAACTGTTTCGGTGCGAACCATATACTCGGGATTCTTCACTTTTTTTTTCTTTTTTTTACTCCTGTGATTTGTAATTGCATACAGCAATTTGTGACAATAAAAATCATTTACATACATAAAAGAACTACCACCGGAGTGGTGTCCATCAAAATCTATACACATATACTAAGTCCCATTTATTTATACAAATACATATCTAATACAAACATCAGAGATCGCGGAACAGTGCTGGTGAGCACCTCTATCTCCTGGGATGGCCCGCATCGCTAGTGTGAATGTCATGTCCTCTTTATCTCCTCTTCAAGACTTACACCTGGATCGGATCTGCGTTGCTTTACGCTGAAGGAATGATATAGATGCAGAATTCACTCAATAACAATAATTGCCGCCACAATCTTTTTACATTTACTTTCCTTATGCAATTAACGGTTTATTGTTATGTGACTTCTAACCTGGCATCATATTATATACGTAGATTTTATCCTTTGCATTCCATATCATTTCACTACGTATCACATCCATGTGTCATGTCTTTTACAAGTTTCAATTCATATCTTCTACATGTATGGCATGTCGATCATATTCAAAAAACAAACTTATACATCTACAATGGCAAATCGAACAGATCACGCTATCAAATTCATACGGTCAAATCAAACTAATACCGCATATTAGACTTTTTATCATTATCACGGCCAAGCCATTAATCAACTCCTCTTAGCAATTATGATTTCCTGCGATCTAGATGCCCGCTTAATTCTTTTTAGTTATCGCTTATTTAATTTTCATTTTCAAAGTAAGTGTCACACCCTAACTCTCTACTTCGACCCGTTGGCGGATCCAAGCCGGAGCTCCGCTTTACTCTCGATATTTTCAATTATCTCTCCCAAACATTTTGTTCAGTGTTATTCCATCTTTGTATTTTTAATTACGCTTAAAGCACTTTTTCGGGCAATCCCATAAACACTTACAAATTCAAAAGACCTACAATATCTACATTTAACAAAATGCATTTACTATGTCTGTGTAATGTAAAAGATATTTAAACAAATATAATTTTTAATGTCATTTTTCACTTTCTTGCTTGTGATTTCACATATAGCTAGAAGTCGACATTCACGACAGATTCACTCAATCCCGCCCGTTTGTCATTCAGTAGCAATGTGATTTCAGATTCAATTATTACTGCCTCACATATGGCTATAGAAGTCGATATCACTTTACATATTCACTGGGAATCCCGCCTCGTTTGTCATTCAAAGAAAGAATGGGATTCTTCAGATTCAATTATTACCATCTCTCACATACGGCTATAGAAGCCGATATTCACGATAGACGACTTGGGAATCCTACCGTCATTATTCAAGAGCAATGTGATTTCCGCATTCAATTATTACTGCCTCACATATGAAGAGTTAGAAGCTCTACATTCACGATGCATTCACTGGGGAACTCAGCCTGTCGTCATTCAAGAGTAAATGTGATTTTCAGATTCAATTATTACTGCCTTCACATATGGCTATAGGGAAATCACATTCACGGCGTATCTACTGGGAATCCTACCCTGTTTGTCATTCAGTAGCAATGTGATTTCCATTTAACAATTACGTTTACCTTCATGACGAATTCAGTTGGTGAATCTCGTCATGTCGGTCATTCGATAAAAATGTGATTTCACATTCAAACTTACGATTTTCTTCATAACGAATTCAGTTGGTGAATCTACTAGCGTTTGGCTATTCAATGTTGGGCATTTCAAATCAATTTACTTTATGCGGTAATTTCACTTATAGTTCAAATACATGCACATGCATATATGTGACAAACATTTCGAATAATAATAATCTAAATCAATATATATATATACTTATATATATTTCACAAATAGCATTCATAATCGATCATAATCACATTTCACCTAAGACTCTACTTTCAGATTATCTTTTCAAAGATATATTCAATCTATGTAGTTATTTCATATATTCATTCACGTATACTCATTCATATACTCATTTACATATACTCATTCTATATGACCATCTGTCTTATACTCATTCATGTATTCATTCACGATACTCATTCATATATTTCCGAATATTATCATTTTCTGGGTTATATGTGATAATGATCATATAATTTAACTTACACTATGTGTTCATGACATATTTCCCTTCATATTCATATTCATGTTTCGGGCTGCCATTTTCCATATCATATTCATGTTTCATGAACACATTTATACATGTTGCATTTTCTATATTTTCCTTGTTTCATGCCTATTGCACATGGCACTTCATATACTTGTAAAGTATGATGTCTATGAAATCATACCTCATTCATGTATTCTTATTCTCTACGAGCTCCATTTTATTTAGAAATTGAATCATTCCAATCGGATCATCCAACTAGCTTACAGATTTTCACGCTAAACTACCAATTTTACCGATATTACACTTGGGACAGTTTGTATTACTCATTTTCCAGTGTCTTGACTCCATATTTGACACTTGTTCTTTGTACTCCTTTAAAGCTAAGGTTCTAAGGGTTCTTCAATTGAATCACCTAAATCGGAGCAGCGAAACTCTAGTTATGTCCTAAATAACCCGACTACTCTATGTTCAAAACAGAACCAGAATTTACTTGGAAATACGGCCCCACTTTGAGTAAATTTTTGGGCCACTTAGAATTAGAATTTGAAGAAAATTATTTCTGGATATTTATTCTCCTTGAAGTCTAGTTTAATTATCCACTTGAACTCACTCAAATCAGATAAGAAATGAGAAAGTTATGGCGAAAATAATGAAAACTTGGCTCAAACATAGCAGGGTGTACTGGTACATGTGACCCGCACTCTATGACATGCTGTCTCCTGATGTACCTGTACATGTTCAAGGTGTACTGCATACACCTTAGAAATGCCTGAATGTATGTTTTTCCCATTTTTCCATATGTTGATACCCAAATCAACCTAATATTCCATAAACACGCAAGACTACTCCAAATTCATCTTATAATCTCTTTCTACTCAAATTATCATTCAATACATATCTTCATCAAAACTTTCATGATTTTCCTAAAACAATTCTAATATGGGTCAAGTAACCTATACACATACCAAATACAAAATTTTGTTAGGCCTGGTCTAATCCCAACTCTTTACTTTGCAATTAAACCATGAATCCAACCTCAAAGGAGGATTCCATGTTTTTTCTCAGGCCATTTGGGGTTTTACCCACCTTACTCCTCACACCCGGTTAGGATGAACCCATCAAACCCTAGAAAGAAATCAAATACCAAGAAACCCATGTTGGGATGAACTTTTATCAAACTCCCAGTTCGTGGCAAGCTACTAATCGCTTAAATTTAAGGAAATTCATACAAGAATTCATAGTTCCATACCAAAAGTCCAAAGTTCCATACTTTGAATCCTTCTTGAACTCCTCCTCTTCTCTTCTTCTTCTCTTACTCTTCCTCTTCTTCTTCTTCTCCCCTTCTTCTCTCTCTTTTACGGTTTTTTCTCCCAATTTGAGACCAAATTTGGTCTTAAATCCACTTTGCCATGCCATGCCTCACTGCCAAACCATCTTTGCTTTAACTATTTTGCATTTGCATGCCCCATTCTTCCATTTTGCACTTAACTATTACACAAATTCTCATTTTGGCGAACCTATCTTTCGTATTTGGCAATTAAGATCAACTGCCGATTTATGCCATTGAGTCCCATGGTAACATCACTTATCTTGTTCAATATCCATTCGAGTTCCTTCGCTTTGAGATTTCTTCCAAAATCTTTATTATTATAATATTCCAAGTCCAAAATCAGTATATTTTCAAAATATGGTCATATTTTAGGACAAATTTGCATTAAGATGTTTGATTGAATAGTTCGTACTCTTGGTGACGTCAGACATGTTCCTAATTTGAAGAGGAATTTGATATCCCTGATTATTCTTGACACAAAAGGGAACAAGTACACTGGTGAAAGTGGAGTCTTGAAGATTAGTAAAGGAGCCCTATTTGTGATGAAGGGCCATCAAAAGACCACCATGTTATATGTTGCGTGGCCTAACAAGTATAGGAGATGTTGTTGTTGCATTTCATTCATTGTCAAAGGATGATATTATTTAAGCTTCCAGTAATATCTTAGGTACAAGGAGCAAAATGGTATGGTAGGAGTTGAGTAGAAAAAGAACTTAATCTGGATAAAAATAAGTAAGTTTATACTTTGTGGAGCATTGTGTTTGGGAAGTAGAAGTGAGTTAGAGACTTCATCGGGCATTCATAAGTCAAGCAAATTACTATCTACATTCAAACTTTTAGTGGACCTTAAAAGTATCTCTATAGGAGGTACTACTTTATATGTTGACGATCATTGATGATTTCTCACGTAAGGGATGGGTATTCTTCCTAAAACATAAAAGTGATGTGTTTTCAACATTCAAGAATTGAAAGACAATGATTGAGAAGCAAACAGGGAGGCAAGTGAAGTGTCTTCGCACTGATAATGGGTTAGAGTTTTGTTCTGATGAGTTTAACACTCTATACAAGAAAGAGTGGAATGAGCGAAGCATCAGATATTTTTTCTATACCCACAAATATAATAGTGTGGTGGAGTGTATGAATAGGACCTTTATTTGAGAAGGTAAGATGCATGCTCTAATGCCTTAATCGGCTGGCATTTTAAAGTAAGCCATGTTCATCAGATGTTATTCTGATCAACCATTCTCCTTCAAGCATTATAAGAGAAGAAGACTTTTCAAGAGGTATGGTCTCGTAGTCTTGCTACTTATTCAGATTTGAAAACTTGATGTTCTGATATGTCATGTTATAATGTGAAGCTGGAACCTAGATTAGTGAAGTGTATATTTCAAGTTATAAATAATGGGTGTGAAATACTATAAATCACGTGTCCAAAAACCAAGAAATTGCATTTAGTAGAGATGTGATTTTTATGAGACTTCTATGATCTGAAGCTTTCATCCAAAGACTTCAGTGTTGAGGATGATAAACGAGTAGAGCTCGAGGCTAGTTCGTTCCTAATTCGTATGAGCTGAGCAAGCCTTGGCAGCCTCCAAAGCTCCAAGGCAACAACATTCTATCACAGAGATGAGCCGGAGGATCATTGCCACCATAGAAATATGGTGAAGCTGATGTGGCTGCATATGCCTCGAAAGTGTATAAATAATATCGAGTCCAAGAAGAGCCATCCACTTATGAAGAGGCAAAGAAGTCACAGTGGATTCGTATGATGATTGTTACTAAGAAGAGACGGAGTCCTTCAGAAGTAAAATGGACATGGACATGGTGAGGCTACTCTAAAGGGAAGAAAGTCATTCGTGCAAATGGGTGTTCAAGAAGATAGAAGGCACACCAGGTGTTGAGAATGAAAGGTACAAGGCAAGATTAGTCATAGTTGTTTACAGCTTATATTCTAGGTAAGCCGATTTACAAATGTATTCTCCAAGGTGAATATAGCTCAATTCGAGCTGACTGGGATTATGGATTTTCATGATTATGAGCTTGAGTAGTTGGATGAAGACCGCATTTTTACATGGGGAGCTTGAGGAGGACATCTATATGCAACAGCCAAACAATTTTGCAGTTTCAAATAAGGAGGATTGTGTTTGTCTACTTAAGAGGTCTCTTTATGGTTTGAAACAGTCTCCTAGACAATGGTATAAGAGATTTGAATCATTCATGATCTCCAATGATTTTAAGAGGAGCATTTTTATAAAGGTGTCTACTTCAAACAATGCAATGATGAGTTATTTATGTATCTGCTCTTATATGTTGATGACATGCTAATAGAAGCCAAGAGTAAAGAGGAGATAAGAATTGTAAAAGCGCAGCTTAATAATGAGTTCGAGATGAAAGATCTAAGAGTAGCCAAGATTATACTTGGGATGGAGATTTTGAGGGATAGAGTGGCAAGAAGATTATCCTTGAGTAAAAAAGGATATATTGAAAAGTTGCTTCAGGTTCAATATGCACGCAGGCCTCACATTACTCCACTGCGCCATTTTAGATTTCATCTACTCAGTGCCTTACAAATGATGCAGAAGTCGATTTGGCATGTCTAGAGTAACATATTCCAGTGGCAAGCCTTTGATGGCAACAGGTGTGTCTGCGCCCTGCATTTGGCCTATGCAATCAAGGCGCTAGTACATACATGGAAAAACCCGGCAAGAACACTGAAGGAAGTCTAATGGATCGCGCGATACTCTGCGTGATCCAAAGAATGTTTGTTTGTAGCTTTGCAGGACTAGGTAAAGAGCTATATGGGCGTACAGCGATCTTCGAATGGCACAGAGATCTCGATAAGAGATCCTCGCGTAAGATACGGTTCACCATCGAGGTCAGGCTATTAGTCGAAAGCTACCTTCAATCTGCTAAATAGCCGGTCAACTGCAAAAGCAAAGTATTAGCGGCAGTTATAGAAGCTTGTAAAGAGACCTTTAGTTGGAAGGGAGAGAAGATGATACCCATGGTATTCAAAGCCAATTCCCAAAGCCACACCCTGTTGGTAAACGAGAATTATCTAGATAGGATAATGCAGAGAAAGAGTCCTATTGAATTTGATATAAAAATGCTCTGCTTATTGAAACCTAAATACATCACTTTAAACAACAATAAAATAACTAATCACTACCTAAAAAATAGGACCTCAACTAAAGACCATAATCACATGATCCCATGGCTCTATAAACAAATAAATAAATTATCCACTAATCCACTAACAGAAGAAGAGGTGGATCACACCCTAAAATTCTGCCACTAAAAGACTTTTGAATCAGTCAATCAACATAACCCAACCCTTCCCCTAACCTAACAAATCCTACTTTCTCCCAAAACTTCCTAGTTTTCTACAAGAAAACCCCACTCAAAACGCCATTGCAGACTTCTCATGCTCATCATCCCCCAGTGACGTCGAAGGGCATCTGCAGAACGTCTCGACCAAATTCTGTGGAGAAGTTACGCAACAGATGCTGATCAAGAACTGTGATTTTGAAGGAAGCAACAATAGCACTGGTTTTCTCCAGACTTTGATCGCTTTGAAGATTCGAGATCTTTACGGGCAGGTCACCATGAATGAAGGTGTTGAAGCTGGCTCACTGGAAATATATGACTTAAATAGTGAGTCTGACACCCATTGATTGCAAATAAGAGAATTCAATCTTCATAATTGCTTGCTTCTATGATTGTAATTTATGCAATGGTACAATCTTTAACCTACATGTTTGATTCTGGGAAAAAGACTCGGAAAAAATTGAAGAAATGTTGGAAAAGGAAAATGGAAGGTAAATAAAGAAAAGAAAAGGATTTGATTAAAAGAGTCCAAGAACTTGAAAAGTGAATTTCGAACCTTTCATAAATTTTAATATATTTCAATAAAATAGTTTATTATTTTTTATTTTTTGATAAAAATCTTTCTTTATAAAAAATATATAAATATCTATAATAAGAAAAGGCTTTTTGTTCATGAATCAATTATTTTTAAGAAAAATATGGAAATAAAAAGATTCTAAAAACATTTGATCATTTGATGTCTTTTAACCAAATATTTCAAATAAAAAATAGATTCATGCTTCAATCTTAGAAGTTTGGTGAAAACAAAGGGGGAATGAGTGGAAGAAAAGAAAGGGCGAAAATAAAAATCAATTTATAATTAATTCTTTGTTTTAAATCAGTATTAATATAAAGATTAAGGGCCTGTTTGTTTTTTTCTTCTCGGCTTAATGTCGAAAAGCAATTTGCTTTCAAGATCTGCCCATTTGTTTTTTATTTTTCACTACTTAACACCGAATTTTTAAAAACACCTAAACAAAAATAAAATTTGGCTTTTTCCATTCAGAAAAAGCCCACTCATCGAAACCCTCCCCGTCATCTCCGCCACCACCGACTTCTGCCGCTTGATCAGTTCTCACTGCCGACGTCCCGTCACGGCCGACCAGATGCTGGAGAAGGAACAGCCCGATGAACGCCACCTTAAGCTTCAGTCTCGCAAGGCCGGCCGGTGGAAATGGGTAACACCGCAGCACTGCATCAATACTAAACCCACGGCCAGATTCCAAGCAGGTGCAAAACACAAGACTCAAAGAAGAAAACTCCAATCCAATCAGACACACATCCATACAAAGTTAAGGCAAAGAAAAAGGCGTAGAGACTGGATTTGGAGGAAAGACCTATGTTTGATAATACCAGAATCGCCACAAGAATAAATGCCAGCCATAATTCCACCGTCTGGGATATCTAGCGCCTAAGATGGCCATGGAGATCGATAAACTGTATCTCACAGAATAAATCCAAATGTGACGGATCAGAAAACGTGGAGGAAAGAAAATGGACTCTGCTGGTTTTGATGCGGTGGGGAATGGGAGAGGTGAGGGAGAAATTAAAAAAATATGAAAATATAATAAAATTAAAATTTGACATTTATTATTTTAAAATTATTTTTTTATAATTAAATACTTTAATCACAGCATATGTATTTGAATTATTATATTTTTAATTTAATTAAGGTTTGTGATTTTAGTATTTAATATGAAATGAAATGAGATATTAAATATTGATATCAAATGTGATATCTTTAAATATTTGAAAATATGTAATTAAAATTCTCTAATATATTGTCGCGAGATAGTTAATTTTTAGTTTGTAAAACAAATAAATTTAATCTCTATTAGAATAAAATGTTAAAAACAAACGACTTCATTACTTAATGCTATTAAGTAATTATTCTGTGATTAAACTCAAAAAGTTCTGTCTCAAAGATTAAGTAAAAAAACAAACGCCACCTAAATGATTAATAAATGTTTAATTTTTCCTTAGTTGGAAAAATTATAATAATAAACCTGAACTTTGACAACTATTGCATTTTAATACTGAATTTTAAAAGTTAATTTTTAAATAGAGTAACTTTAATTTTAATTGCATTTCTAACTTCAGAGGTGTCGAAGCATAACGCAAGCCTACATAACGTCCAATGTCGCATAACATCTCTTTATTTGGAATTACCCTAATGTCTAATTAATAATTTTATTTTTTTTTGAGAATGCTTAATTAATTAATAATAATATGGGAAAATAGGAAAGAATTCTATTTTAACGACTTTGCATGATATTCTGTAATTAAAATTTGATATTTAAATGCACAGTTTCATTTAATTGCATTTATAGCTCAATATGCCAAATCGGTAGTTTGACAAGAAAATAATTATAAAAAAAGGTTGTGTACCAAGTTTGACATGCTTTGGAAAAATATTTTCGTATTAGTGCATTGGAATAGTACAACCACCTATAAATTTAAAAAATCCTCTTTAAATATTTTTCATCTCCTATTTCATATTTAAAAACCTACAAAAAAAAACATTTATTTTTTGGAATATAAACTCAATAGACTCATTATCTCTAATTTTTTATTAAAAATTTATTTTAATTTCACGTGTAGTTAAATCATTAAAATAAATTAGTTTTTTATTTTAAAAATATTTTTTGACTATAAATATATTAACATTTGATAATTAAAATTTTAATAAAATAAGTAAACTATAAAATATATTCCTATCAAATAATTAATAATATACAAATAAATATTATCTAGTACACCAACCTTTTACTTTCTTTTTTTTTTTAATTATTTTCTCACCAAGATGCCGATTTGTCATATCTGAGGCTACAAGTGCAATTAAAATTAAACTTTGTGTATTTAAATACCAAAATTTTTAGTACAGGATATAAATGCAAAATTCACTAATTTTTCATTTCTCATTAATAGTACAAAGTTATCAAATTCAAAAAATCCGAATTCCGCAAGTTTCTTCCTCGCAACCACTATTTTATTGCAAAGTATTTATCCAATGCACTTAAGGCTGATAAATCCTCCCAATTTCAAAAAAAACCTCTTTGCATTAGGATTTTTTCTTCCTCCCTAATCCGTTCCAACAGATGACGTCCCTTATTTTCTCTCCTTTCTTTCAATTAGGCTGTCATTTTTTGTTTAGGGTTTAATCTTGATTTAATTTGACAGATTATATCCACAAGGTATATACTCTTCCTAGGACAATCATATCAAAGAAGAGAGGCCCTTCTTTAATCTCTCATCTCTTGCTGGCAGAAGATGCAGTTTCAGAATGGCTGTAGCCCTCCTTGATTTATGCAGATAGAATCTCTCGGTGATAACTTGTAACATTGTAAGTTATCAAAAATAAAAATAAAAAATAAAAAATCTGGGTGCAAGTAGATTCATAGCCTTCATTTTATATTGAGTTGATAGATTTTCATACCATGTTTCTAGTTCTATGATCATGAAATACCTTCTCATTTTGACAGAGAGGAGAGAGAAACTGTTTTAGAAAATTTTGGGCCTTGAGACTTTAATAATTTTATCGATGTTTTGATTAAAGACGCTTCGTAGTTTATAAACATCCATTATTTGGAGGTGCAGAAGTTGCTATAGAAGTTTTGCTATTTGGATCAATGCGCTGCAGTAATTGCTTCATATTTATGAGATGCCTCTAGCAGAGTGAAATGAACATATGCCTGATTAGCGTGAATTTTATAATGGACTCAATCAAAATTTGGGATTTTCTTTGGATTTTGTGTGTTCATCATTCCATCATTATTTTAAATGCTGAAAATGACAGCAAATAGAGTGATATAATTGCATTCTGTGGCTCAAGCAGCAGGTACCTAAATTCAAACTAGAAATTAGCTATGTACGACGGGTTGTTGGCTTAATTTTTGAAAATTTATTTGTTGCACCATAATTTATATACAGTGTGCCCCTGACAGTGAATGAATGTATAATTAATATGCCCAGATGATGTGTACAAAGAGAACCAGCCTAAATAGGAAGACCTAAACTACGACCTCTTTATTGTAATTGGGAAAAGTATGTTTTATACCGCTAATTTATAAATAATTAAATTAGTTTGGACGCATGTGTTTAGATGCATGTATTTGTTCTTTTTTTTTTTTTTTTTTTCTAATTTTGTAATGGGCAGAGGAATGTAGGCCATGTGTTTTTTTTTTTAATCTGGTTCACAGTGTTTTAGTCTGATTTACAGTTTAAAGTGTTTACTCTGAATAAGTCAATTTATTCTTGTTATTGTTTGCAGGTCATTGTTTATGGATCCATTTACCATAAACTTCCACTATGGTGGGAAGTTTATAGAGAATGGGGGTGTTGGTTATATGTTGGTGGTATTTTAGGATACCTAGACATTTTACAGCTTGGAAAAAATGTTCATATTATGAGCTAGACAAAAAAAGCGAGGCAGTTATATCCTAGTATCAAAAGGATAACTTATTTGAAGTTGGGAATAGGTTTAAGTGATGACCTAACAATTTTTACTTATGACAATGGATGTTGGGAGATGTTCTCATGGGTGAGGGAAGGTAAAATTGATGTCTATTGTTAATGTATTGTGGAGAAGGATGATGACAATATGAATCTGATGAAAAAAAATCTGGTTGATAGACCACATATGGAGGGTGAGAATAATGTTGTTAGTAGAGATGATAATGATGGATCCGATGGGGAATACTTGCTTGAATATGAAAGTTTGTGGAATAGCAGTGACTACGATATCGCTGTAAGTAGTGACGATAATGAGTTTGAAGAAGAAATTAAAAGTAAGAGAAGAGGTAATAGAGGTGCAAAGAGATATTTTAAATCAGATGGAGGATAATGCAAGTGTAGGACAAGTAGTAAAAGGTATGTTTTTCATATCGGTGTTGCATTACTTTTATATTGTTTTTAATCTATTTAATATTTAAGTGTATACCGAGAAACATTAAAATAATACTTTTGTCAGTTGTTGGTGCAGTTAACAATGAAACACATAAGGATGTCAATGAAGATTCAAACAATGACGACGATAGCCCAGTTAGTGAATACATTGACATCAATGATGGAGATTCGCCACCCTCGCGCATTAATGAAGAAACACTGCTCGTTAAAGCGAAAGAAGAGGTGATGGGCACATATGTGTATGACCCAAGAGTTGATCATGCCACACTTAAGTTTAAGGTCATGTAGAGATATAAGGATGATGCGGAGTGTAAGCTTGTTATGAGAAAGTGGGTAATTCTAAATGGATACAACATCCGGTGGGTAAAGAGCAATAGCAAACAATTAGGTGCTCATTGTTAGAAGGGATATAAGTGGAGATTATATGGTAGCATGTTGAAACATGAGAAGACTTTTGCTATTAAAACTCTAACTAATGTACACACTTTCTATAGGGTGCGCATAACAACAGTATTTGTCGAGTTAAATACGTTGTCGCTAATAGTTAATCAAGTAATTTAGTATTATTTAGTTACTTTATATTACTTTGACAATTTGACAGGTTACTTATGAATCCATGGCAAATGAATTCATGCCCAAATTCACAAGGAATCTATTCTGGCCAGTTAAAGAAATGAAGACAGAGATGATGGAGAGATATGGAATAGTCATGAATGTTTGACAGTGTTACAAGGCTAGAATTATAGCTCAAAAATGCTAAAAGGCACACTCAAGCAACATTATGCTAGGTTGAGGAGTTATTTGGAGGAGCATATTAGGATTGATGAATCTATGAACAAGTATTCATTCAAGAGATTGTACATTGGGTATACCATGTTGAGGAATGAATTCATGCAAGGTTGTAGGAAAATAATTGGTTTAGATGGGACCTTTTTGAAAGTAGTGACTAGTAGTGCCTTACCTGCTGTAGTTGTCAAAGACTGTAATAATAGGATGTTTCCTATAGCTTTGGTAGTAGCGGAGGGGGAAAAGCAATTGTCATGGACATGGTTTTTGGAGATATTATGTCGAGAGATGAACATTTCAGATGGATTGGGTTGGTCTTTCATTTCGGATCAACAAAAGGTATATTATGATAGTTTTTTGAATTATTTTCCGATCAAATAACATTTATGAAGAAGGCATGTTTTTACTTGTAAGGGCTAATAAATGCAATCAAGGAATTGATACCCAATATCGAGCACAAAAATTGTGCTCAACATATATGGACAAACTGGAAAAAGAAAGGACTTAAAGAGGAAAAGTTCAAGTCCTTATTCTAGGATGTTGTCAAGTGCCCAAATCTGAAGAAAATGAAAGGCAAACTTAAAGCAATAAGAAAGGAGTCAAATGAAGCTTATGAAGACTTTATGAACAGAGACCCCAAGTTTTTCTATAAAGCTTACATAGAGACTTGGTGCAAGTCTGACATAATCGACAACAACATATGTAAGACTTTTAATTCTTACATTAGGAATGTAAGGGAGAAGCCAGTGATTGAAATATTAGATTACATTAGGGAAAATGGAGTGGATGGAGAAGAAAGTTCAATTAATAAAAATGGTGAAAGATAAAATATGTCTAAGAATAAGGGAGAAGTTGGAAAGTATTAGAAATAACACAAGGCACTGCATTGCAAATCCTACTATGAGAGACAAATTCCTAGTAAGCATGTTCAATGATCAGTTCATAACGGACCTAGATGCACATTCATGTAGCTATAGATGGTGAATTTTGATAGGTAAAAAAAAATTTAATCCTTATTTTATTAAGTTGAAAGTCATAAGTCTATTTTAATGTCACATGTATTCCTTGTGCGCACAGATGTTTGGTTTTTCATAATATGAAGAGGATTCGATTGACTTTGTTGACCACTTTTTCAGTGATCAAAACTTTATAAGCACACATGAGAGGTTTAGGGTGCTTCCAATTAATGAGTCGGATATGTGGCTCGACGCTTCAGGTCCACCAATGTAATACCTCTAATTTTCCAACAAAGAAAAGAAAGAAGAGGGGTTGTTTTGTAATTTTTAAAAGATGGAAAGGGTTATATTGCAATTTTTAAAAGATAAAGGGGCTTTGGGGTAAATATAGAATTTTTCTTAGTATAAAAAGAGCTATCCAACTCATTTGACTCATTCTTCATTTCATTTTTCTAGAGACAGAGAGAAGTAGAGAGAGAGAGAGAGAGAAAGAGATGAGCTAGGGTTTCAAAAGGGGGGAGATTTCAAACCTCGAGAACTTCAATCTCAAGTAAGTATTTCTTTTCCCCTTCGATTTTTTGTTAGTTAGGGCTTTTAAAAGTCTAGATATGAAAGCTTAGGGCTTTATAAAGCTTTAGATTTGAAACCCTAGAAATGATTGAAATGTATAAAAGCAAGAAACTTGGTTTGGGTTTGATGTTTGATATATTTGAGGTAATTTCATACTCTTGGAATCTTAGATTTGAAAACTTAAGGTTTCCCAAACTTTCAAATATGAAACCCTAGAAATGTAAGAAAGACATAGCATTAAGAAATTTGTTTAGGAATGGATATTTGTTGTGAGCTAGTTATTCTGGTTAACAAGATTTAGATTTAAACCTCAAAAAGGACTTACAAGTTGCAAAGAACCATTTGTCTTATAAGAGATTCTGTGATTTCTACCAAAATCGTGAAAGCTTGATGGAAAAATCCCTAATTTTGGGGATTTAAAGAATTTATAGAATTGGAAAATTGGTGACGTTAAGGCATTTGAGAAAATGCTTTAATTTATTTGAAATTCTCAAGCTAAAGAGCCTTTAAGATTTTAGGTTTAAATATTTTGGGTTCCAGAAGAAAACATGAGGCAAAACTTATAAGCAAAATAATATTATTTTACTCCTAATAGGACATGTTCATGTCATTCAGTGATTTTTAACTCTTTGGAGGCTTCGCTTGCTAATCTCTTGAAATATCATGTAAGGAAGATTAATGCGCTTTTCCTATAAAACAAAATAAATAGAGTTTTGCTAGTATATGATTAAGGAGTCTGAAATTTCTATTTATTTAAAATCACATGCATGGATCAAATTATATGTTTCAAAGTGGAAAATGGATTTGAGAATGTTTATGGTAAGATTGAAAGGTGGAGATATACTTTTAGCCTTTGTGAAATTAAAAAACCTATAAGAAATATATGACTATGGTTTATATGGCCTTGGCCAATGGGTATAAACTTGACAAATATGGTCCCGATCAATAGGCATAAACTTGACAAATACGGGCCCTGTCAATGGGTTATGCACTGGAAAAATTAATATGGCCTCGTTGACAGGTTGTCATTGGACGTAAATACTATCCGTCGATCGGTTATAATAGTTGGACGAATACAACCTCACAATAAGTTATGGTAATTGATTAACACGCCTCACAACAAGCATACAATAGTTGACAATGGTTCATTAATGGGTTATATTAGTTCATTATCACGCCCCGCCAATGGGTTGTAATAGTTCGATTAATATCCCGCCAATCGTTATAATAGTTAATAAATATAACCCCAGTCAATGTGTTAAAATTGTTGACAATACAGCCCCGGTAAATGGGTTATAATAGTTGACAAAATGACCCTTATCAACGGGTTAGAATAGTTGACATTCTATTTAAAATAAATATGTTTTGAAAACTGAGAGTATAAAAGTTTTGAAATGGCCCTTGTCAACAGGTTAGAATAGTTTACATTTTATTTTAAAAAAATATGTTTTGAGAACCTAATGCATAAGTGTTTTGAAATAGCCATTATCAACGGGTTAGAATAGTTGACATTTTATTTGAAACAAATATGTTTTGGGAACCAAGAGTATAAACATATTGAAATAGCCCTTGTCAACAGGTTAGAATAGTTGACATTCTATTTTGAATAAATATGTTTTGAGAATTAAGAGTTTAAGTATTTTGGAATGGCCCTTGTCAACGAGTTAGAATAGTTGACATTCCATTTGAAACAAATAAGTTTTAAGAACCTAATGCATAAGCGTTTTGAAATGACCTTTGTCAACGAGTTAAAATAGTTGACATTTTATTTGAAACAAATATTTCGAGAACCATAAGTATATGTGTTTTAAAATATTTGTGGATTTGATTATGATATGGAATTGTTTGAGAAACATAAAATATGATGAACATCGATTTGAAATAAATTTATGCCTTATTTATTTGTACTCAAAGATTTTATGAGATTTATAAGAAAAAGAAAAATATGTTATATCTCAATTTTGTGAGTCTAAAATATTTGATCCATAAAATTGTATTAACATTTCTTATTGGGCTTTTAGCTCACTCTTTATTGTTGATCATTTTCAAGTATCCTAGACCTTGGCGATGAGTGATTTTGGGGTAGGTATGGATGAAAGTTGAGAACTATTTTGAGTTGTTGTTTGTTGGAAAGATTTAGGATTGTTGGACTACTTTAATTCTTTAGGATTGAATGTTTGCAAACTTTCATTTGAAGAATTTTATGTTGCTAGAATGTTACGTTTTGAGAAAATTAGTTTTGGAAAATTTATCTTGTTGGAAGATGTTGGTTTAATGATATTTTGTTATATTTTGGAAGGTTTTATGTCATTGAGAGATTTCGATTTTACAAATTAGTTTAATTTTTTCTTGTGAGCATATTTAGGACAAACAAGATTCATAAGCATAAATTTTGAATGTGTCATTTACATGTAGGGTTTTAGAGCCCTATATGTGCATGGACAATAATGCCCTTGATCCGAAGTTTGGGGTGTTGATTCGTTCTTGCCAAGTAGGTGTTCGGAATCAACAAAATTTATAAATCTAGATCTCCTTACCACCGACAGCAAAGCTACTCGCAGTATAGTGGCTCTAGGGTCGAACATGTGGATGGGGTTTTCTTGTGAGAGAAGAGTTACAGTTTAACAAAATGGTGTTTTCTCGTCGATTTGTGGTGTGTGGGAAAACAAGCAGTGTGAATGGTTGAAAACTCGAAATAACTCGATGTAAAAAAGTTAAGAGAGAACTCCTGAGCCCCCGGTGCCACCTGGGCGAGGCTCCAGGTTAACCAACATGTACTCTGCCCTTTATCCTCGCTGGGGAGCATGATATATAGCGCCCTGAACCTGGACTTCTAGCTTTAAAACTCAGGACCCTAAGAGTTTTCCCTTGAAAATGGCATTCTGATTAGCAGAGCAAATGGGTCCCTAGCGTTGAAACACATCTCAAAAACACTCACCCTACGATAACTAATAGAAGAGACAACTAATCGGGCTCTATGGATCTAGTGAAAGTATCCACTCGAACCCAAAAGTTTGCCAAATACACATTGTGAGAGCATGCTTAAGAGATTTTTAACCCAGTGAGAAGCAAACAAATACCCTTAACAGCATGTACGAGGAGCATGAGAACATGCACTAAGCCTAAAAACAACACCTGGAAGGGTCTTACCCCTTCAAGGATCAGGGGTTTTGCGCCAAGCATCCCCTTGATTTGTAATCACCAAGGTGCTCGCTACCAAGAAAGCGTAAGAAAGCAAAGGAGAAGAAGAGAAAAATCAACACCAAGAGTAGGGAAAGGAAGCTTCGCGCCCAATTTCCTGGATTGATTGATGGAACGCGGGAAAGTTGATTTGATTACAAGTAGTACCGAGCTTATAGGTACTGTGATAAGGGAAATTACAAAAGTGTGTTAAAGAACCAAAATTACATAAGGTAAAACTCAGATAAACCACCAACAAGCCGGATCAAAAGCAAATGTGTGGAGCAAAGGTTCGCAGTTGCGAAAATTGGCAACTTGCGTAAATTTTGGGGGTTGCGAATTCAACCTCGCGAATTTGCGTTGCCAAATTTTGCAACCCTAAAATTTCAACAGCTATTCCTCCCTTCTTCAATAATTTGTTCGAATTTCCTCCGATTTGATCACGATCTTCGAATAATGGCCTAAGTTCATCGTGGTTTGAGTCAAATTCGTTGAAGAAATAGAAGGGGCACTCGACCTGCAAAACTACCAAAATAGCTACAAAATGTGATCGCGAGCAAAAAGTTCCGGGACCTCAATGTAACAATCGAAAGTTATCGATGTCGATTAGTATACAAAAGCGCATAAAACCTCGCTTATAAACAAGGCTCAATATTGCACTATTTGGGTACTAATCACTCCCCCCAACCGAGACATTGCTAGTCCTTTAGCAATGATAAAAAAAAGGAAGATCATGCAGGGTCTATTTTTGCAAAAATGGACTGTCTGTTCAAAAAGTATGTGCAAATAATGCCCAACCTTTAGTATGACTAATTGGAACTCTGTATAAAGACCAGCTTGGGAGAACAAATGCCATACAGAAGCAAGTTTAAGGGCGGCAATTATTCCAAGGAAATTAACCTTAAATTCCACCAAAATCTAAGTGTTTTTAGGTGACGCTTTTGCACCAATAAGTCGCAGTTACTTCCCCCAACCAAATCCATCGCAATGCTCTTGGGACCACACCAACCTAAATAGATTCAACTTCATTCTTATTTCTCACTTCTATTGTACTGTAGGGTGCAATGCTAAAAACTCGACTTCACCAAAGTCCATGTAACGGGGATCCACCGACGACTCCCAACCAACTAAGGTTTAGGGCATCAAGTTAAAAGGATCTTTCGAATTACTAAACTCTACTGTGTTTCACCCCTGACTGAATGATTCTTATAATCCAAAGACTTACAATCCTCAAGTAAAAATCAATTGGCCCACCCATGTAAAGGAAAGTAATAAATCGGTGGACTCCCAACCGCTTGGTTTAGGGGCACCAGTTTTAAAGGTTCGCCGTAGACCCCACTCTGACCACTGCCAGTTTCAAGGCAAAAGCTGGCATCGACTTTACTTCTCTCTTTCCTTTTTATTTTTTTCTTTTATCTTTGTTTTTCTTTTCAAAGAAGACACATTGGCCTTCTTTCTGGAAAGTCAAATCTATTATGGAAAAAGGTCAACGGTTAAGGCTCGCTTTGTAAAGCAAAAGGGGTATACAGCTTCTCATCCTATTGATGAAAACTAATGTGAACTGTGTGTGTGGCTAGAGAACGCGGAAGATGGTGGTAATTACTGCACACTAACCGACCAAAAAACTCAATGAGGCATGGAACTATTCTAGCATTTGGTATCATATAGTGTTTCAACTTCTTCACCCATGTGAGCGTATAGTCACAACAATATAATAAAAAATGAAATGCAAAAGTTTAGAAAAATAGATCTATAATATATATCAAGGTGAATTTACAAATTTTCAACATTTGTAAAGAGAAGTAAACAAAGCAGTTTCCTTCATAAACAAAATGAGCTTTGTCATGTAGTACAAGTAAAACTACAATCGTAAGGAATATCACTTCCAACACTAACCGTCTCCAAGACGGATGAGAAAGTTAGTAGAGGAAGTGTACCTCAATCGGTAAGGCAGTGAGTAGTGGACATCATCCTCACCGGCGTGTCGAGGTGTCGCTGTGAAGTGAGCCGATGCCGCCGCAAATGCCAACACATCCAAGGCGCCACAGCGGATACGGTGGAGGTGAGCCGATCCGCTTCGGTGGATAGCCGAGGCTCGAAAGTGTGGCTCTGCTGAGAGACAAAGTAGCGCTCTGCGTGCTTTATAACCCCATGATGCCGCGCCCTGGATCTCAGGCACTACAGCCTGCGGGTGTGTCATCCTCTCAAAGAAGTGTGGCCTGTGAAGCTGCAAATGAAGTTGTCGTGGTTGAGAATGTGCGAACTGTCTCCATGAGAGCCAGGAAGTCCCCGGGCAGAGGGTAATGCATCACGGCCGGCTGAGGTGCTCGCCCAAATGAGACCCCGGGACTGCAGCAAGGCATGGAGTCTGAGGAACCACGCTGAGCCAGCACCGCGAAGCCGGTGCGGGAGGCTCCCGATGTGCTCATCTATAGGGACGCAGTCCCCTCGAGGGACGCCATCATCGCCCGCCGTCCCCTCATCCAGTCCCCGAGGGGAAGATAAGGCTTCGAGGTCCGGCCCAGCCATCGATCACATAGTGTGGGTGGCCTCGCCAAACACAATGCCCACTGAGACCGTCGGGAACCCAATGTGCTTAAGCACCTGACATAAAAGTCGAGGAACAAGAGGATTCCGGGGGGCCACAAGTGACCCGGCGGTGGACTCTGTCCTCAAAATGAAACAAGGATGTCATATAATCGCCTTGGTCGGCCGAACCGCAGCCTCCGAAATGCAATAACATAACACCTCCAAGATAGCTCCCTCTCCTCTCGAAATTTCCCCAAACAATATGATGAAATGGGAAACATATTAGACCTCAAATGTGGTCTATCGAAGCATACGCGGAAGGTGTCGCCCTCGAATAATATCAATTCACCGCAACGGTCCATGAGAAGCCTGACCATCTCTCCTCGGGTCATGCCAGATGGGGCCACTGCCTATGTAAACCGACCGTTGGCGCAGGACCACTAGTAGATGGAGAGCACTATGATGTTCGGGAGGTCCGGCATCCCCCGACTCCGCCGTCGATAGAAAATGAAGAGCGCCCCTGGTCGGGCTCTTCGCCTGTATGTCATCATGATAGAACTCCGATGATCTAATTCAAGGATAGAATCGACGCGGCTCCATGAACGGCTCCAGATGATATCGCTGTATGAGGAGCATGGAGTTTCGAAAGCCCCGGTCTCATGGAAATGCCTGAACGAGTACACTCTATGGAAATCTCTCCTCGCAGCTAACATTCCCGATGGGGTCGCAGGGAAGTAAGGTCGCCTCGATGATGGATGCCTGGTGATAAATCTAGGCTTCAGAATACCCCGATAAGGTGAGAGGGTGGCTCGGGATCTCGGCAGATGACTCCCCCAGCCCGTCCGGGTCCCTCGACCGGTGGACTCTCCGGGCCGGGCCCGGGATGTGCGGCGAGCCGGGGCAGTGGGCCCAACCCGAGAGCGACATCTCCTCCGGGCGTGGGCCACGAGGAGGAACCAAAGACCACCAGCTAAAGCAGGCTCGTACGCCAGCCAAGTGTGGGAAGAAACGCCAGCCAGAGGGCACACGCCAGCACGCCAGGCCTGCGCCCGCCGGCGGCAGCATATAGGCCAATACAGGGTCGAAGCAGAAGGGTGAGGAGCCACAGCAGCAGAGGAGCTCTGCAAGGGTAGAGGGGTCAGGCGGCGTGGAGTGGGGCCCCAGTGCACCAGAGCTCCTGAAAGAGTGAGCTCCTCTTGTCTTCGCCCACGACCGGCGAGAGCAAACTCAGGCGGAAAGGAGTTTTTCCTCAAACTGAAGGTCAAGTGTGATTTAGAAAAATGAAAGGGATCAAAGGTTTATAAAGGGAGGAGGTAGCGGAAGATATGAAAATTAATGGCTTTTAATGACCATTAATTGAATGGCTCAAAAGATTATAAAATTTAATTTCAGGAGCGTGAAACGGAGGGTTACAGGAAAACGAAGAGTTGCAGGGGAGGAGAAGATGAACAGTGTCTGCATGCGAATTTTCACAACCTACGAATATTCGCAAGTTGATAAAATTTTCACAACCTGAGAAATTCTCGTGCAAATTCTCATTCCTCTCTGCATCGGGTACACCCGCAACAATACAAGACCAAATATAATGAGTAGTTAAGCTAGTAAAATAAGAAAATTCACAAAATTTGAAAATTAAAAGACATTAATGAAAATCCTAATTTGAAATTTGAAATAAAACAAAACAAAAATCTAATTAAAATTTGGAGTGGTTTCCAAGTTCCTGCAGGAACTCCTGTGATGGTGATAAGAGGTCCTTTACTAGGATCAAGGAGGAGAAGCTCCTCTATAAGCCAGAAGTGAGGTGTGTCAGCAGTCTGAAATTCAACTTCGCCTCGGGCAGCTATGTTTTTAAGTGTCACAGCGTGGTGTCGTAGCGATGTATGCAAAAAGAGCAGGATCGATGCGCTTGATCTTTCATCAATCGCTGTTCTCTATTAATTCTTCAGAAGTTCGCTCGAACATCAGGCTTTTTCTCCACCGCCACTTCAAAGCGCACTTCTTCCGACCGCCCATCCTCACCGGGTTTATCCTGTTACTCAAGTGAAAAAATGTTGAGCTTCAAAGTCATGTTGCCGAAGGTGACGATAACCCATTCCTAAGAGGTCGATTATAGCATTAGCTATGGCCAAAAATGGCCTCCCAAGTACGACGGGCACTCGTGAGTGCTCCGCCATCGGGCTCAGACAAGAACCACAAAATCCACCGGATAATAGAAATTATCTACCTTTACCAAGACATCCTCAACTACCCCCTTTGGTATTTTCACTGATCGATCTGCTAAGGATAAAAGATGTTGGCAGGATTCAAAGCCCCCCAAACTTAACCGCCAGACATTGAGTATGGCAAGTAGGGTCGCCACTGCTCCCAAAATCCGCCAGCGTTCCTGTCTATGTGTCCCTCCAATGTTGGATCGAGATGGTGGGGATCCTAGACCTTTTGTGGCTTCAACAAGGTTTTCGCGACCGATGAGATGTGAGAGTCGACTCGTTCAACCAAGAAGGCCTTCTTAATGCCTAACCCTTTTGACTCAAGTGAACAAGCCCTTTAGAAATTTAGCATAGGTTGGAACCTCGTTTGATCATATCAAGCAAAGGATGTTCACATCGACCGCTCAAGACTTCCGTGATGCCTTCTGCTTGTGCTTTCTTTGCCTCTCGTTTGGGAAATTCAAAGGGCATGCTTTCTTTCATCAAATCTTCATGATTATGTGTTCAGACTCCTCTTCCTCCTGTTCTCTGATTTTTCCCGCAGATTTGGGCATTGGCTGCTCAATTTCCTTACCACTCCTCAAGGTGATAATGGCCTGGACTTCATCCATTTTTGGTGCAGGCTCGCTGAGAAAGCTTAGTTCATGCACCCCCTAGGATCATATAAAGGTTTAGAAGGGAATCTCCTTTTCCGCACTTTGTTGCCGATTGTTCAGTTACCGATGGATGACTCACGTATGTATCAATTTTTTGATTTAGGGCTTTGTGAAGCCTATCAATCCTTTTGTCTATGGAGCTTTCTACCTTTTATATATTCTTTTCGTTTATCTCGAGCATTGATAGTTTTCTCGCTTCCTCTACAAAATTCCACCACCTGCTCAAATTCATGATAGCTTGTCTACAAAGACGTAGTTGGTATCGCCGTCGCCGAGAGGTGGAACCATACCGTTGCTGCTGGATGTGCCCCCCCGGGGAACATATGAAGGTTTAAGCTCTGTACAAATAAAAAGGTTCTTCCAGTTTGGGATTATGGCAGCTACCATATTGGGCATCAGTTGGTGGCCTATTTTGGCCTACAACATTTGCATTTTCAACCATCAAATCCCTTACTGAGGGGGAAATTGGACAATTCTCTCCTTGATGATTGGTAGATTGACAATTGAAACATGGTTGGCTAGGCATAGATGCCTCGCCTTCACGCTCTTATCTCCCGGGTGATTTCTCAAGCCGAGTTCTTCCATCCTTCTCGTTTGTGTGGACAACTTAGCTTTAATTCCACATCCCTCCGCCGTTGAATAAATGCCTCCCCTCAGATTACTATTGCCTTTATCTCTTTCTACCTCCCTGGGTTCGGTTCAGCCCATCCCTGAGGTTTCAAATTAATGTAGTTCCAAAAAGTCCATAGCTTTATCGTGATTTTTGCTAAGGAAGTCCCCTCCACACATGGTCTCCAGGAGTTGTTTCATGGTAGGGGACATTCCATCGTAGAAATGGTTCACGAGCATCCATGTATCAAAGCCATGGTGAGGGCATGCACTGATGGTTTCAAGATACCTTCCCAAGATCGATAAAATATTTCACCGTCATGAGCCGTAAAGGTGTAGATCTTCCTCTTCGGGACATGGTTGGTCTTACGGGCACCGAAGAACTTCTTCAAAATCTCGCTCGCAGCTCTCGTACCTCCGGCTCCCGATGGTCCTGGCCTTAGTGAATTCAAGCCAAATTCGGGCTTTACTGGGTGTCAGCGGGAAGGCTACCGAGCAAGTCCATATCAAATGCACCCTTGAAAGTAGTGCAAACCTCCTCAAAACTCCGAATATGCGTAGGCGGGATTTTCGCTTCCCATACCATGAAAAGCTCCAGAGCAAATCAAATAAGGTCTCACTGCCACATCCTCTGCAGGGGGTATAATGCATGAGGTGCACTCACCCTCGTAGGTGAATGTGATCCCCATTGATATGTATGCATCGGGTTCCCGATGAACCCCTTTGTTGGCTCTCGCCGCCTTCGTGGGTTCCCATCCGATCGTGTGCTAACTTCACAACCCTCAATCGAGCACGCACTTTCCACCGCATGCAGTTGTTTCCGCCCCACCGCACAAGCCGTTATGATCACACCAAAAGAAAGAGACCAACAAAACAAAACAAATCAAAAAGGTTAGTGTTAACTAAAATCAAAACGGGCAATACCGCACAAAGGAAGTTTCAAACTCCTCGCGCTGAAGTTTTCAAACTCCCCGCAGCGGAGTTTTCAAATTCCCCTTGCGTGAACCCGCAGTTTCGGGGAAAATGATAAAATCAAAAGAAATGAGATTGCACCAAAACTTGTGATGTGAATCACAAGTTCACTGCTTTTCGTTCTCACTAGGGCACCATCCCTAGCAATGGCGCCATTTGATCTGCTCGCAAGTAGTGTTCTAATCAACAAAATTTATAACCTAGATTCCTGGCTAACCGACGAGCAAAAAACTACCGCAAGATAGCTGCTCTAGGGTCGAACACGTGGATGGGTTTTCTTCGTGGAGAGAAGAGTTATAGTGCATTGAAATGGTGTTTTCTTGTTGGATTATAGTGGTGTGGAAAAAAAATGCTGTGTGAATGGTTGAAAAACCGAAATAACCGATGTAAAAGTTGCTATATAACTCCTCAAGTCTCGCCACCGGGCTTAGGGTTCGTGCGTTAACCAACATGTACTGGTTCATTCTTGCATTGGGAGCATGACATAGTCATTTCCCGAGCCGAATCTTCATTTAGCTTTAAAACCCTAGACCTTAAGAGTTTTCCTTTGAAAGATGGCATTCGATTAGGGCATAAATGTCCCTAGCAAGGAAAACACACATCTCAAAAACACTACCCTAACATAACTAATAGAGATTAACTAACCTGGGCCTCGTGATTCAGTGAAAGTATCCACTGAACCAAAAAAGCTTGCCAAATACACATTAGGGAGAGCATGCTTAAGAGATTTTAACCTAAGGTGAGAAGCAAGGGCACAAATACCCTTAAATACATACATGAAGAGCATGAGAACATGCAACTAAGCCTAAAAACAACACCCAGTGGCCTTACCCTTCAAGGATCAGGGGGTTTTAGCCAAGCATCCCTTGATTTGTCATCACCAAGGGTGCTCGCTACCAAGAAAGTGCAAGAAAGCAAAGGGAGAAGAAGAGAAAATCACCACCTCGTAGCCAGTAGGGAAAGGGAAGCTTCGCGGTCTAATTTCCTTTGATTGATTGATGGAATGCCAAAAGTTGATTTGATTACAAGTAGTACTGAGCTTATATAGGTGCTCGCATATGAAATTATGCGTGTGTGTTAAAGAACCAAAATTACATAAGGGCAAACTTGTATAAAACCACCAACAAGTGGATCAAAAAGGCCAGTGAGCGTGTTCGTGTGTTGCGAAATTGGCAACCTTCAAATTTTGGGGGGTTGCAAATTTTCAACTTGCGGTAAATGAAGCTGCCAAATTTTGGTAAACCCAAAAATTTCAACAGTTTGCTCCTCCCTTCTTCAATAAATTTGCTCCGAATTTCCTCTAATTTGATCATGCATCTTCGAATACGGCTCAAGTTCATCGTGTTTGAGTCAAATTGAAGAAATAGAAGGCATCTCGACCCGCAAAACTACTTAAAATAGCTACAAAAAGTGATCAAGAGCAAAGTCGCACCCCAATGTAACACCGAAGTTATCGGGGTCGATTAGTATACAAAAAGCGCATAAAACCTCGCTATAAACAAGGCTCAATATCAGACCATTCGGTACTAATCAAGTGTTACAGACGTATCAAAGCAATGCTGATATGATCCCGTAGGACTTTTAGAGTGGTATGATTGGTTTAGATCGAAAGGACGAGAATTATTTATTACCTTTATACACGAATTTCATTTAAAAGTTGCTTTCATACCTTATATTATTGGTTCTAATATGACTTAAGATGATTGGTAAGAAGAATATGTGAATTGACTTAATACTCCTTGACCATTAGAATATTGATGTGATTTTTAGGATGAATTACTTCTTTTCCCACCATACCTTATTGGTTGTTTCGAAAATTAAAAAATTATTACTTCCCACTTTCTAGTCAAATTGTGTTTAGCCTTAAATGAAATGATATGGATATATTGTTGTGAATGTCTTAGCCTTGTTAATTATTTATTTTCTTAGAAAGTTTCTTAAGACTTTTTGGTCCTTGTGATGTGGATGAGAGCAATTTGAAGTTTGAGAAAAGACATGGTCTTATGATTGAAATTCAAAGTTCCTTGGGATTAATACATTACCATAAGTAATTTATTGAAGGAACTCTATGATCATCATACCTTTTTAGGTTGATATAGAAAGGAGTTAAGTTTGTTTGGTCTAATGACTATGAACATGACTTCCTAGAGTTGAAGAACAAATTGGTAATAACTCTTACTTTGTTTATTTCATTAGGTTTAAGAGGATTCGTTTTGCATTTTGATATCTTTCATTAGGATTTAGGTTGTGTTCTTACGCAAGATGGAAAATTAGTGTTCTATGTTTTTAGATATTTGAAACCTTAAGATAGAAACTACCTTCTTATGCTTTGAAGTTGGGTAAAAATGAATTTTTTTTTTCCAATAACGATTTTGAGACATTTTTCTTTCTAGAGAAACTTATGAGATATTCATAGATTATGAGATTTGAAATTTTTGTTTTCTTAAAAGGATTTAAACAAGAAATAGAGGAGATTGGTAGAATTATTTAGGGAATATCACGATATTATCTAGTATTAATAAAGTAATGAGAATCTTGTGATTGATGTCTTAAGTAGGAAATTTTTTGATCCCTTGGAATTTATTAGAGATTGTCACAAATGATTACTGTAACGCCCCGTCCCGAGAGGGTGTACGGTATGTGTAACCGTATGTGCACCAAGGGCTTCCTTAATTATTTTAGTGTCATAATAGAATTTTTGAAAATTGTTTTAAGGGTGAAATTATAAAATTTTCAAAGAATTGTGGCACTTTTGCAATTAAGGAAGGTGAAGGGGTGAAAGTATAAATTATAGAATTTCCAAAAGGATAATAATACACAAATTACCATAATGGTTCGTGGAAGTTTAGAAAATTCTCTAGATTCGGATGACCTAAACGGATCGGCCTCCGTTAAATTGCCTCGCTGAATCTAGTGACCCAGAAAATTTCGTGAATTCTCGAGACTCCGACGGAATATTTTACGACTTCTGGGGCGATCAATCGCCAATAATGATCTTCGTGGGCTAGATTTTACAAAAATCTCAAAAGTTAGAAAATACCTAGAGTTAAAGTTCATTTAAAATAAGTGAACTGAAAAGAAATAAAATTTTTCGGGACAAAAACGAACCCGAATGAGACAATAGAAATTAGTTATCTAAATAATAATAATAATTAAAGAAAAAGAATAATGAAAAAAAAAAGGGATAAAAATAAAAAACGTAGGGCGTGGGAAATACAGTGGAGACGAATTGGAGAGAGAGAGAAAACGATTTTTTCTTTTTATTTTCTTCTCTTCGTTCTTTCTCATATTTACGGAAATTGGACCGTAGGCTTTCATCGGAGCAGAAGGCAAAGTTGGACTACACGAAGAGAGCTACGCATAAGTACCAATATCTTAGCCTTTTGTCAAACTTTAAAAAGGTAGAAATTCTGCCTACTTCATGTTATTTCGGTTCCTTAAATTCCTTATATAATGGCTTGAAATTTTCTGGGAGGCCGTGAAAGTCGGGAACTTCAAATTTCCAAAATTTTTAGACTGAGTTTAGGAATTTTTAGGAATTTCGTGGACTCCGTGTTCTGATAGTCGTGGCTGAATTTCGGATCAAGTTGAAAGCAAAGCTTGAATTGAAATTTCATGATTGTAGTCGGACAAGTCGGACAAAATTTTCAGAAATGGTTCGGGTATTTTTAGACTCTATGGAAAGTCCCTTGAGTCAAAAGTTGGCTAAAACATATAGTTTTTATGGGGCATTTAATGTGTAGGGACATTTTGGTCAATTTCACATCATATTATCGATGTCCTTATCGAATTTTAATTGCCACATAAAGCTTGTTAATCGTTGTTTGATATAATGTTGAAAGCCCCGTATGTTTTATGGTTAAAACGTTGAACTTAGGGCATTTTCATAATTTGTATGAATTGTGTAGGCGATTTGAGCATCCGACGAGAATCTAGAGTGCTTGACAAGATTTGAAAGAAATTAGTCGAGAAAAAGGCGAAGACTCAAAACTGCTTCTAAAAACGAAAGTGTTTAAATTACAAGTTCGTTAAGTGCTTGAAATATAAATTTATAAAGCATTTTTTTACCTCCCACTTGTTATACTCGCTAAAAGTTTGATTTCGTATTTAAGAAACAATTTGGCCTCGGTTTTTAGCAAACCCCTAGATGGCATGCGCGCCCGCTTCCTGGCCGATGGCTTCTCGAATTGTGCATGGCAAGGTTAAGGATATTATGACTAACTATATTGCCCGGCCTAATCGGGGGTTGGGGATCTAGTATATATTTATATAGTGAGTCGCCGCATTTCTCCGCCGGGTATATAGTTAGCGCTGACTTAGTACACGGCGATGAGGTGTTGGTTCCGAGGTTCCATTATGCTTATAGATCCTGCCAGGTTCACCGAACCATCTTAGCCGTGCGTTCCGAGGTTCACTACCGATGTGGCCCGAGGTCCCGTGGCATCACATCTAGGTGATTTTTCAGAAATGGGTCACAAAGTGGTTGGTAAATTTGATTTCCAAGATAGCATTTTCAGATATTAACCACCACCTAAACAAGCCAGCAGCCAGTAAATAGTTTTAACAAGCAAAGCAGCTAAATACTGTAACGCTCAGCTATAGCTAGCTCAACAGGCCACAAATGGTAAATAGTTTTCAAAAACAGTTTTCAAAGAACATAAATAGTTTTCACGACGCTTTAAATGGTTTTCATAGCAAAAACTCGCTTTCTCATAAACAATTCTTAATAACATTTATGTACATATTTTCATATCAGGAGGTACAAACAAATAGATAGTAACATTTAGAACTTATATACTCACCGAGCCCGCTTGCCTGCCAGCTTTATGTTTTAAAATAATTTTTCAGTGTGTGTGTTAGCCCAAAGACTTTTCCAAGATCCTCAAATCCTAGACACGTGTCGTGATTATATATAAGATAAGGTGAAGTAAAAGTAGTAAAAGCTAAATGTGGCATTTCAGATATGTAAATATCTTTTGTAACATATGCATGCATGGTTTTGAGAAAAACAGTTATGAAGGAAATTATGCTGGATTGATTCTATCTTATATTTTGATGAGGACCTCGAGGTCCCATGATCAGAGTTGGATTTCGGGAAAATATCGGGAGTGTATTTTTTATGCTACAGTGATTTTTGTATTGGGTCGACCAATCGTGCGTCGTTATGTCGCTTCTGGATTAAATCTAAAGGTGTGATTTTGATAGAAAAGTGAAAATTTTATAACCCACGCTTCCAAATACGTCTAGCTTTAATCCGCCACTTCATGGTAAATCGTCAATGAAATAGCTTAGCCGGGAGGTTACTGTGGAGCTGCCGGATGCATTTCCCTCATTAGAAGGTCACAATTACTTTATGATTTGAGATGTCTACAAGTATATGTAATAACTTTGGACTTTAGAGTACTTGTGTTGAATATCATAGCACAACCAAACTTGTTGCAAAAATTAAGACCCTATAATAATAATTTGCAATTAGTTGAACATATGGAATAAGTTGCGAGAGATGGTAAATTTGACTTTGTTTAATTAGATGATGAAATCTTGAAATTTTAGACTAGAGTTGATGTCTTAAATAATAGACATAAAGAAATAACTTTTGGAATGGAGTGTATTGCTTTAGGCTTACTATTCGCCCTAGGGGAATGCAAATGTACAAATATTTGAGATAAAGTTTTGGGTAGTCAAATATGAAGTTGGATATTGCATGATTTGTGGCTTGGGGTTTAATGTGTTTATATATGGATGTTTACATTAATAGCCAATAGAGTTTTGAAACTGCTTTGCATTATTAAGTGAACGGGGAAACTTATTACCATGGATAACCTTCATTCTAATAGTTGGTTTATTGATAAAGTTTGCTTATTTTTCTATCAAACTAGCCTCTTTGTATTAAGAAGATTTGGAGAATGTATGAGATGTCTTATTCTAAGGTATATGGTAAGGATTCTTGTTTTACTAACAATAAGTACTAAGTTAAGTTTTAATAGTAACTTCCGTACTTATATTGATGACTAATTGAGGAAAGTAATCCCAAGTTTGAAAAGATTTGTTGAGAGATTGTGTTTCACACATAGAAAGTAATTAGAATGAGTACTTACATTTGGTTAAATTTTCTTACGATAATAGTTTATTAAAGCTAGCAAAGAGATGATACTTTCAAATGAGTTTATGGTATGACATGATGATGTCCTATTTGTTATGATAATATTCAAGATAAAACTTTTAAGACTTGAACTTGTGTAATTGATTATTGAAAAGCTAGCCTTGATTAAAGAAAAAATTAAGAAAATCAACGTACGCATAAGGATTATGATGACAATATGTAAAAATACTTGGAATTTGAAATTGGTGATTTTGTTATCTTAGAAGTTTGTTTGTTCGGTTATAATAAGGTTTGGGGAAAAAAATGGGGTGTCTTTGTGTATTAAAAGGCTCCAAAGCCTATACAAGTTTATAATGTTTTTTATCCTTTGAGTTTAAGGAAATATGTTCTTTATCCCTCTTAGGTTATGAAATTGGAGGCTATTCAGATTTTGAAATATTGGACTCATGAAAAAGTATGTGTTCAAATTATGGATGTGATGGGAAAAAAAAATGAATGAAAGAAAAAGGACATCCTAAATTGGTTAAGTACCTACTTATGTCAAGTTTAGAGAACTAAACTTCTTATAAGAGAGGGAGAATGTAATACCCCTAATTTTCCAACAAAGAAAAAGAAAGAAGATGAGCTGTTTTGCAATTTTTAAAAGGTGGAAAGGGATGTATTGCAATGTTTAAAAGATGAAGGGGCTTTAGAGTAAATGTGGAATTTGTCTTAGTATAAAAAGGGTTCTCCAACTCATATAACCCATTCTTCATTTCATTTTTCTGGAGAGAGAGAGAGAAAGAGAGTAGGATGAAGCTGTGGTTTCAAAAGTAGAGATTTCAAACCTCAAGATGTCACGCCCCTGTGCCCCTCCCTTCCCCCGCTGGGGGCGACGAAGGGGCGACCGTACCGGGACTCTCACTTGCTTTTTCGCACATTGATGGTCCCAAGTCTTGGCATCCGAATCAAAAATATCATATACACATACAAATAAAACCACCACCATAGTGGTGTGTTTACAAAGGTCATTACATACGTCCCGAGTCCCATTTACATATACATATACAAAACTCGTACATTTACATAATCGTAGCTGCCAGACTACGCTTACGTGGACCCCTGCGCAAGTATGTCGCCCAAAGAATATGCTAAGATCGCGACGTCCCTCCTCCTCTCGTAATCATTAATTCGCGACAAAAACCCATGCTAAGCTTTACGCTTAGTGGGAAACATATGACTTATATATGTACACATGCATTGATCTCTTGTACAATAAGCATATAACAATAATAGATATACAGTAGCAGATATCAGAATTTTTCATGAATTCATATAACAAACTAATACACAAACTTGTACTTATAGCAGGCTTATACTTATTCAGATCTCCTGTAGGAGTTACAGAGCTTATACTATACAGAGGTACCCGTAGGTACTACAAAACTTATACTTATACAGAGGTACCCATAGGTACATTCAGAGCAGAACAATGTACTTTACTTTACTCTTATTCGTTATTCAGACTCTTATCATATAACTATTTGACTACTTAGACCAGTAATAAGAAATGAGTAGGACACAGCACAATAAAGTACCCGAAGGTACGTACAGTATTGAGGTGTCGAAGCACAAAGCAAGAGTGTCGCAGCGATCGGGACGTAGAGACGGTTCGCCATCGTAATGTATGTCGTAGTAGCACTAGCAAGAATGTCGGCACCTATCGAGATGTGTCTCGTCTAATGCAACAAAAGTGTCATAGTACTAGCAAGAGTGTCGAAGCACTTATCAGAGACGTGTCTACCCACGTAATGTAAGTGTTAAAGATTCAGCAGAGTGCCGAAACACTTCATCGTGAGACGTGTCTACCCACGCAATGTAAGTGTCGTAGTGACTAGCTAGAGTGCCGGCACTAATCGCAGACATGCCCCAGCTTCACGCAATGTAAGGCAGTCGTAACACCAGTGTGAGTGTCGGCTAATCGATCGAGATGTGTCCGCCACGTGAATGTGGCGTCGTAGCACCAGCGTGAGGCCGGGCAATCGATCAAAGATGTGCCTTGTAATATCTTCAAATGATACCCCAACTAGCTTGATAACATGTTTAGTGGTATAATAAAAGTAATAGTATATTTGTCCGGAATAAAATAAAGATAAAATAAATAAGCAAGAACGTGGAATTAATACAATAGTTAAGGGTAAATTACTAAGTTACCAATACAGGACCTAAGGGTCATAAGTTAATAAGTTCATATGCCAAAGTAGAAATATGCATAAGCAAATCAAGAGTAATAGAGAGTCGAGGACCAAAGAGTAATAAAAGAAAGATATTAGAATGAAATAAGGATGAAAAATTGTGGAAGAGACAAGGGCTTAAAGGAAAGAGGGAGGAAGTTTCCTTTGACCGGAAAGTGAAATAAAGGATAAGACCTCAAAATAACATCTCATTTTGGTCTCTGGAGAGAGAGAAGAGAAGAGAAAGGAAGAAAAGAAGAAGAAGAAGAGAAAAGAAAAGAAGAAAGAAGGAAAAGAAAAGAGAAGATCACAGTATGGAATTGCACAATTGAGTATGGATACATGTCTCTTGTTTGTATGGAATTTGAGTATAGTTTCATGGAAAACTACGGAGTATGGAGTCTAGTTTTGGTCTAGAAAGTTTGTGATACATGGTTTAGAACCCTCTATCTTGTGTATGGTTTGGGTTTGGCAACTCCTAAACTCATTTCTCGTAGGGCTGAGTTGAGAGAAGAGTTCTAAGACTTCTAGTTGTGTTTTGGGAGAGGGTCGGTGCAATTAGGAACTCCAAGTAAATTTCCGTATTTTTGATCCCTATGTATTAGCGGACCTTAGAACTTCTTTTGGGTAAGAAATAAAGGGAATTTGGAAGTGAGTCCTCTAGTAAATTGTGTTTTTCACATCAATGAAATCTTATGTTAGGGCTTTTTGAATTCGATTTGGACCTCTCAGAGATCAAGATATTGTCTTACCGAGGTCGCCTCACCTAGATCCCGATCGGGCGCCTGTCCAGCCTGGGTCAACTAGCCGGACCTTAGAACAGGTTTTTGGGTCAGAAATAAAGAGAATTTGGAAGTAAGTCCTTCTGTGAAATTTTAGCCAAATCAATAAACTTGATGTTAGACTTTTGAATTTCTCAATTCGGACCCTTGTAGACCAAGTTATGGTCTTTTTACTCAATACAGTCAAACGGGGTGAGGTCGCCGGCGAGGTCGTCCGGGAGGTCACAGCCTCATGCAGGTCGCATACCTCATGCAACAATGGGGAGGTCGCACCTCATACAATGTAGGTCAAGAGAGGAGGCCGCCAGACCTCATGCAAGAGAGGTCGCACTTCATGCAATGGAGGTCGCCAGACTACGCAACAGGTCGCAGCACTTCGCGTGCCAGCAGGTCGGCCGTTGCACCTCATGTAGCAGGTCAATAGAGGTCAGCAGATTTATACGCCAGAAAGGCCCACAGACCTCATGCAAAGAGGAGGCCTGCCAGCATCTCATGCAATAGAGGTTCTGAGTCGCCAGACCTCAAGGCAACAGAGGCCGGGCAGGTCGCCAGAGGTCGGCCAGACCATGTGGCAAATTGCAGGCCGCACCATCCCGTAGAGGGCTCGGCACTGGCCCCAAGAGCTCTCAAATTTCTCGTCCCGTGCAGCCTCACCTGTCCTCAGAGATCAGCTCGTCCTGTAGAGCTCAGCTCGTCCATTTCAGGTCAGCCCGTCCAATTCAGGTCAGCTCGTCAGGATTTGACTACGTATGACCTCCAACTTCAAAAGGTCATAACTTCTCCGTCCGAACTCCGATTTGGGTGTTCTTGGACTCTATGGAAAGCCCATTGAGTCAAGAATCCATTCATATTCCTAAGGAAGATAGAAGATGTCAGACCGAGGTTTTAGACCGAGCTCACCGAGGTCAGGTCAGCTCGTCCAGTTCAGGATTTGACTACGTTTGACCTCCAACTTCGTAAGGTCATAACTCCTTCGTCCGAACTCCGATTCGGGTGTTCTTGGACTCTATGGAAAGCCCATTGAGTCAAGGATCCATTCATATGCCTGAGGAAGATAGAAGGTGTCATACCGAGGTGTTAGACCGAGTTTACCGAGGTGTTAGACCGAGTTTACCGAGGTCGCCCGCCGCCCGCCCGGTGCTCGCCTCGTCCGGGTTACTACGCATACCTCCAACTTCGAAGATCATAACTTCCCGTCCGAACTCCGACTGAAAGTGCTCTTGACTCTATGGAAAGACCATTGAGTCAAGAATTCATCAAACACAGCTTGATAAGATTGGAACTCATATTAGTTCCGGAAAACATGAAAAATAGTAGGCACTAACAGTAAGCATAGTTATTTATGCATATAATGAGATATGGAAAATGTAAAGATATGAATAAATGATTGTATATATATATCACAGGCGAATACCCGAATAACAATAATTATTCGGAATATGAGAGATATAACAACATAAAACACATATTGATTGCCCGCTTAGAACCTAAGAGAGGGGGATAGACGGGCATGCCTATTAGGGAAAAACGTCTACTGCAGACAAGTTCTCGGGATCGAGGCCCCGTTTGGGTCGATGACATAGATCCCGTTTGATCACGCGGGCCCCCGAAGGGTCACCACGCCTTCGCCCTCATGGACCACTGCTTCATACGTTGAATACACGCCTTCCGCCCCTCATGGACCACTGCTTCATACAATGAGTATACTTCAAATTTCATGGACCACCAGCCATACAAGGAGTACAGCGCCTTCTCGGGCTCTTATAGTTTCCTCAGTCCACTTATAAGGTTTATGCGCATATGACACATAAAAGAAACATGTGTATATTCAAATGAAATGTAGAGAATAGCATTTTTATTATGATATGAGAAGCATAGCACCGCTATGTGATGATAGTATATAGTTACAAAGAACAAGAAGTAAAGTACAAGATGACATGAAAGTATATGGGAAGATGACAAGAAATGAAGTCGGGTTATGAAAAAGTATATTTATATAGGAGAAATGATGTAAGAATCCGTAATGTTATATGTGTTATATGCTTTGTATAGAAGGGTGACCCCTAATAGAGGTCATCCATGTATTAATTCCCACTAAGCGTGGTTTAGCACTGTGTTCAATCCGTAGGAACGTAAGAGGAAACCAGAGGACAGACAATCCACATCGCTAGCCAAACAATCAATAGTGCCTACCGGAAGACCTTAGGTCTCTTGTATATGAAATTTTGTAAAACCAATGTAAATATTGTAAATGTTGAACATTTCCATATATGGAGTCAGAGTATATATTTTGTAATCCGTTGCTACAGAATGTAATACAAGTTAATTGTTTAACATTATATGAATGAACTAGCTTAAAGTTTATACTACAAGAAAAAAAAAAAAAAAAAATGACCCCTCACTTGACACCCTATGTCGAGTTGGGGGCGTCACAATTTAGTGGTATCAAAAGCTCTAGGGTTTAGGGCTTCTGGAAAGCTTAGGTTTAGGCGCTCCGAATAGAGAGTATATATGATAGAAAAGCTCAAAGTTTAGTAAATGTGTCACCTGATGTGGATGTCCTTGTGTTTTATATAGATGGATCATCCCGAAGAAGCTGCTGAGAGTGTTAACTCAAGGGAACAAGGGTTATCAGCTTTTGAACCTTCGAAAAGTAATGTACCTAATGAGCCCATAGTTTGTCAATAGAATATCGCAAGACATGGCTCGGGCTTTTGATAGATCGACCCTCTCCTAAAGCTTCAATAGACACAAAGAAGAAGACATGGAAGTAGGAATTCCATGGGTCGAGCATGCATGGAAGAGTCGAGAAAGCCGAATTCTCGTTAGAAAAGTTAGAAAGGGTATGAGAAGAGGTTAGATGTCCTCCCGATCGAGGTCGCGGTGCGCCTCACCATTATAGAGTGAGTATGATTGGTGGAAAACTAGCTTGAGAAGTCCAAGGATTCCAAATCCCATGACTTGGGAATTCTTTGTCCAAGAGTTCAAGTGTAAAAGTATGTTACCGAGATGTATGTGGATTCCAAGTGGAAACAGCTCGACTCAAGCAAAGGAGCTTATCGGTGGCTGAATATGAAAAAGAATTTAGCCATCTTAGTAAATATGCACCGGAATTGGTCCTCATCGAGGCATTTCGGTGTAGGCAATTTGAGGATGGACTGCATGATTCCATCAAGAGATATTTGGCACCTATGACTTCTCTCCAAGTAGTGGATTTTTATCAGTTGGTCCAAGCTGCAATGAAAGTTGAGAGACTAGAAACGAGCAACAAAGAAAGATTTCAAAGAATAGCTTTAGAGAGCTTCGTCCTCCCGAAAAAAAAAGAGCTAGAGAACCTCCAAATTTCAATCGTAATGCGTTCCGCTACTTAGGGTAGAGAAGGCAAAGGTCCAATGTAGCACGTAGTACGTAAAGGTGCTTCGGGCCGATTAGGAGAGAAATTCTCGAATGCCCTCATTGCCATAAAGGCATTGGGAGTTTGCGCATATTGGATGTGTGAGGGGTGTTTCCAGGTGGAAGCCTCTCGAGCATTTGGAAAGCACAGCTTGTCCCGAGAGTTAGGGGATAACAGAAGCCAACAAGGAAGTGGCAAGTGAAGATATGCGCACCACTTCGACTGCGGATCGCGGGTGGGTCGTGAAGTGGGCCCATTCAAAGATAGAGGACGAGGAGGCATAGTTTCTCGTAGACAAGATCGTCCCATGCCTGAGCCAAAAGACCAGAGACGAGCATATGCTATGAAGGCTCAGTGGAGGATCGAATGCTCCCGAGGTTATACCGGTATATTTTCATATGCCATAGATGCATGCATCGACTGATCCCGGATCTACTCATTCATACGTGTGCATGGAGCATGTATTTGACAAAGTACCAAAGAATAACGGAGAAATTAGCATATATTACGCATGTAACTAGTCCTCGTTGGGGCACAAATAAGTTAAAGCAGGAATAGCATATATAGAAATTGCCCCATTGTTATACAAACAAGAGAGTTTCTTGTCGATTTGATAACCTTACCATTCGCGAATTTGACTTGGATTCTGTGCATGGATTGGTTGTCTAAGCACCGAGCTATCGCTGATCGCGGGACAAAGACGGTAGTGTGTTGAGATGCTCCCGACCGCACCGAGGTAATAGTACAAGGCATCGGATCAAGTGTAATGTCCAATGTGATTCCACTATGCAAGCTAGAGATTTATGAGGAAAGGATACGAGACATTCTCGTCGCGGATACTCTGACTCTAAGAGAGGTCAAGTTTGATTAAAGATCCCGCAGGTAAGGGGAATTTCCGCATGTACCCCCGAAGAGTTGGCCATTCACTCTGAGAGAGGTGGGACTTAGCTATAGAAATTGTACTCAGAACAGCCTCCGTCTAGGGCATCGTGATAGGATGGTCTAACCCGAGTTGAAAGAATTAAAGAGTCAATCAGAAGAACTTTTGGATAAAGGATTTTATCCGACCTAGTGTGTCCCCTTGGGTGCACCTGCTTTATTCAGGAAAAGAAAGCATGGCACTCACTGATGTGCATCGACATTCGCAGACAATAAAGTGACGTTGAAAAACAAGTACCCATTGCCAGAATCAAGATCTTTTTGATCACTGGAAGGAGTGTGTCTCAAGATAGACCTCGCGATCGTGGTATTATCGCTGAGAGTAAAGGGAGTAGATGTGCCGAAGACCGCATTTAGAACCCGATATGGCCATTATGAGCTTCGTCATGCCATTCGTTGACTAATGCACCTGGCAAAGATTCATGGATTTGATGAATGAGAGTTTTCCGATCGTATGTGGATCAATTTGTCAGGGTTTTTATTGATGACATCCCGGTAAAGATTCTAAGGATGCACAGAACATGAAATAACACCCGAGAATAGTCTTAGAGACTTAAGAGAAGAAGCTATATGCTAAGCTCAACAAGTGTGATTTTTGCTAAAGGAAGTTTCATTCCTAGGCTTATATCGCGGTCTCGCCGAGGGTATAAGAGCTCGACTCGCTTAAGATCGGGGCATTTTGTGAATTGGAAATCACCTCAAAATGTAAACGAGGTGAGAAGTTTCTTGGGTTTAGCAGGTTATTATAGAAGATTTGTGTGAGAGGCTTTTCGTCATACTCCGCTCTCACCAAGTTGCTCTTCAGAAAGGAATAAAGCTCGGAGTGGACAGACAAAAATGTCATAATAGTTTCAAATTCTGGAAAGGAATGTCGGGTCAAGCACCCGCACGATGCGTACCTCCTCACTGAAAAAAGAGTATACCTTGTATAGTGATGCTCATGAATTGGTTTAGGATGCGAGCACGTAAGATGGGAAAGTAGTGGCTTATGCGTCCGCATTGAAGCCACATGAACAAATTATCCCACCTGCGACCTAGAATTAGCTGCGGGTGTTGTTTGCTTTAAAATTTTGGCGACACTACTTACGGAAAAAGTGTAGGGAATTTACACCGATCATAAGAGTTCAAGTATTTGCTAACGCATAAAGAGTTAAATTTGAGATAAATGCGGGAGGTGGTTAGAAGTTATTTAAGATTATGATCGCATCATGACCACAATTCCTAAAGGCTAATATAGTAGCCGATGCTTTAAGTCGAAAGAAAGTGGTAGCAATGTCACTACAGTACAGTGATTGGAGATTAGAAGATGATGGAGCTATGTTAGCTCAACTAGAAGCGCAACCCGTTTTAAAGCAAATGATTATAGATGCGCAGAAAATGATGAAGAGTTACGTAAAAGCTACGTATGGTGACAAGATCAGTTTTGTTAAAGTTCGGAAGCTCAGATTTTAATAGATTACGTAAATTTCGATGATAAAAGTTAAAGCAAAAGTTGCTATATGAGGCTCATAATACGATATTTACCATGCATCCTGAGGGAATAAGATGTACTAGGACTTGAAACGCTTTATTAGCGTGGAAAGGAATGAAAAAGAGATGACCGAAAGTATGTGTCTAAGTGTTCGACGTGTCGCTGAAGTCAAAGCCGGAACACCGCGCCCATTGTGTTTGTTAAATCCTTCCAATGCCTCAATGGAAGTGGGATAACATTACCATGGATTTGTGGCTCAGTTTTCCCTCACACAACAAAACATGACTGGTCTCGGGTGATCGTAGATATTGCTCACAAAGCCTACCATTTTATACCAGCCGATTATCATTCTATGGATCATCAATGGTGCTATATGTGGATGAGATCGTGCTATCGCACTTTGTGCCGCTGTCTATCAGGCTCGGGATAGAGATCAGCGATTTACATCAAGGTTTTGGAAGGAATTATAGTCGCACTTGTGTTCAAGCTGAATTTTAGTACCGACATTCCATCCGCTAAATAGATGGACAATGAGATTGATTCAGTGCTCAAGATATGCTTCGAGGTCAGGTCATAGAATTTTCGGGAAGTTGATAGGTATATTCCATTAATGAATTTGCCTATAAATATTGTTTTACCGCATCATAAAGGCACCATATGAAGCTTTGTGGCCTTTAAATGTAGAACTCGTGTGTCGGGATGTAACTGACGAGCATAAAACCGATAGGTCCGTATTTAGTAAAAGATACGTAAGAAGAAAGTACAAGTTATTCTAAGCAGAGGTTAAAGGCGTACAAAAAGAAGTGATCGACGTAAGTCGATGCCAACCCAAAAGAGGAGAGATATTGAATATAATGTGGGAGACAAGGTCTTTAAAGGTGTCACCATGGGAGGAAAATTTAAGGTTCGTCGTAAAGGCAAGTCGCAGTCCAAGGTTCATGGCGCCATACGAGATTTTGGAACGATCGGGCCTGGTGGCTTACCCGATCGCACCCTCCGAGCTGGCCAAATTACACCATGTGTTTCACGTGGTCGATGCTTCGAGATACCGTCCGATAAATCGCCACATACCACTGCTGCAAGAGATACAAGTACAAGAGAGATTTGTTTAAGTATGATTTGTGGAGCCAAAACCATTCTCGCCTCGAGAGGGTGAAACAAATATAACAAAACAAAAATCATTTAGGTGAAAGTGCTTTGCTAACAACACATGGTAGAAGAAGCTACTTGGGAGCCGATAACTATGAGGAGCACAATACCCGCAATCCTTCGACCGTGTATGAATTCTCGGGAGGACGAAATTTTTTTTAAGGGGAGAGTTGTAACACCTCAAATTATACCCAACTGGGTTTGATAACATGTTTGGTGGTATAATAAAAAGTAATAGTATATTTTTCCTAATAAAAATAAAGATAAAAATAAAATAAGCAAGAACGTGAAGGCAGTTAAGGGTAAATTACTGTTACTAATACAGACCTAAGGGTCATAAGTTAATAAGTTCATATGCCAAAGTAGTCATTTATAAGTTAAATCAAGAGTAATAGAGTCGAGGACCAAAAAAGTAATAAAAGAAAGATATTAGGAATGAAATAAGGATGAAAAATTGTGGAAGAGATGCAAGTGGTTTAAAGGAAAGAGGGAGGAAGCTCTCCTCCCTTGACCTGGAAAGTGAAATAGGGTGGGACAAGACCAAAATAAATAATATCTCATTTTGGGTCTCGAGAGAGAAGAGAAGAGAAAGGAAGAAGAAGAAGAAGAAGAAGAAGAAGAGAAAAGAAAAGAAGAAAGAAGGAAAAGAAAAGAGAAGATCACAGGTATGGAATTACTAAATTTGAATATGGATACATGTCTTGGGTTGTATGGAATTTGAGTATAGTTTTGTATGGAAACTATGGGAGTATGGAAGTCTAGTTTTGGTCTAGAAAGTTTAGATACATGGTTTAGAACCCTATCTTGTGTATGGTTTGGGTTTGGCAACTCCTAAACCTATTTCTCGTGTAGGGTTGAGTCGAGAAGAGTTCTAAGACTCCTAGTTGTGTTTTGGGAGAGGGTCAAAAGTAATTAGAACCAAGTAAATTTCCGTATTTTTGATCCTACGTATTAGCTTGACCTAGAACTTCTTTCAAGTAAGAAATAAAGGAATTTCATGAGTCCTTCTAGTAAATTGTAGCCACGCTCAATGAAATTGATGTTAGCTCTTTAATTTCTCGATTTGGACCTCTCAGAGACCAAGATATTGTCTTTTTACCGAGGTCACCTCAACTAGATCCGGTCGGTCGCCTCATTCCGGGCCGGTCAACTAGCCGGACCTTAGAACGGGTTTTTGGATCAGAAATAAAGAGAATTCAGAAGTAAGTCCTTCTGGGAAATTGTAGCCACATCAATAAACTTGATGTTAGACTTTGAATTTAATTGACCCTGTAGACCAAGTTACTCTTACCCGAATAAATAAATGGCCGAGAGAGGTCGCCACCATAGAGAGGGTCGGTCCACAGGTCGCAAACCTCATGCGCCAGGAATGCCAGACCATGCAAAGAGGAGGGCCGCCAGACCCTCACGCAGCAGGCCGCAGACCTCATGCACAGAGGTCGCAGAGGTCGCAGAACCTCATGCGCCAGGTCGCCAGATTCATGTGTTGCAGGCTCACAGACTCCTCATGCAAGAGAGGTCACGACCATCCCTGTAGAGGTCGCCAGACCTCGTCCTAAAGAGCTCAGCCTGTCTTCAGAGCTCACCCATCCGTAGAGCTCACTGTCCAGCCTCAGTCAGCCTGTCGATTTGGATCACGCATGACCAAACTGAAGGTCATAACTTCTCCGTCCGAACTCCGATTTTGGTGTTCTTGGACTCTATGGAAAGCCCATTGAGTCAAGAATCCATTCATATGTCTGAGGAAGATAGAAGATGTCAGACCGAGGTTTTAGACCGAGCTCACCGAGGTCAGGTCAGCTCATCGAGCTCAGATTTCGACTCACGCATTTGACCCCCTCCAACTTTGGAAGGTCATAACTCCTTCGTCCGAACTCCGATTCGGGTGTTCTTGGACTCTATGGAAAGCCCATTGAGTCAAGGATCCATTAATATTCTTGAGAAAGATAGAAGGTGTCATACCAAGGTGTTAGACCGAGTTTACCGAGGTCAGGTCGCTCGCCATTTAGGTCGCCTTGCGCTTATTTCACGTACGACCTCCAATCCGGAAGGTCGTCTCCTCCGTCCGAACCCGACTAGTGTTCTCGACTCTATGGAAAGCCCATTGAGTCAAGAATTCATAAATAGACAGATTGATAATATTGGAACTCATATTAGTTCCGTAAAACATGAAAAACAGTAGGCACTACAGGAAAGCATAGTTATGTAAGCATAGTTATTTATGTATATAATGAGATATGGAAAATGTAAAGATATGAATAAATGATTGTATATATATATATATCACATATGAATACCGAATAACAATAATTATTCCAGAATATGAGATATATAATCGAACATAAACACATATTGATTGTCCGCTAGGAACCCGGTAGTGGATAAATGGGCATGCCTATTAGGGAAAAACAAGTCTACAGTGATACAAGTTCTCGATACATCGAGGTCCCGCTTGGTCGATGACATAGATCCCGTTTGATCACTTGGCTCGAAGCTGGCCCGCCACGCCTTTGGGCCCTCATGGACCACCTGCTTCATACGTTGAATACAAATACTTCGGCCCTCATGGACCACCGTTTCATACAATGAGATAACGCCGGCCCTCATGGACCACTGCTTTACACAAGGAGTACAGCGCCTTCGGGCCCTTATAGTTTCTCATATCCACTTCTAAGGTTTATGCGTACATGACATATAAAAGAATATACTGTGTATATGCAAATGAAATGTGTAGAATACATGCATGATGATATGAGAAGCATAGCACCATATGTAATGATAGTATACAGTTACAAGAACAAGAAGTAAAGTACAAGATGACATAAAAAGTATATGGAAGATGATAAGAAATGAAACTGGTTATGAAAAGTATATTTATATGAGAAATGATAAGAATCTGTAATGTTATATGGCATATGCTTTAGAGCAGAAGTAGCGACCCTTAATAGAGGTCATCCATGTGTATTAATTCCCACTAAGCGTAAAGCTTAGCACGAGTGTTCAATCCGTGTAGGTACATAAGAGGAAACCAGAGGACGTGTGACAATCCACATCAAGAAATAAAGGCCACACATTAATAGGTGCCCACCTGAAGACCTTTAGGTCTCTTTGTGATATGAAATTTTGTAAACCAATGTAAATATTGTAATTTTGAACATTTCCATATATGGAGCTTTGTATATTTTGTAATCCACTGCTGGCAGTAATGTAATAAGTTAATTGTTTAACATTATATGAATGAACTAAATTTTAAAGTTTATACATGAAGGAAAAAAATAAAATAAAATAAAATGACCCTCACTCGACACCCTATGCCGAGTCGGGGGCGCTTACATGCTCACCCATGTACAGGTTTCATGTCATTTAATATCCGGTCTTAAGCAACCCTACAATTATATGTATATTCAGAATTTACATTTTATCATAAAGGCATTACTTTTTAAGTTAACATAGAACTCGTCGAGGCGGCGAGGTTCAGTGCGTTTTTTTCTTAGTTTCATTCTTATTTGAACCCCCGTTAATCCTTTATTAGGGTTCCTATATCATCGGTGTACAAATTTGGGCTTAACAATGCAAGAACACAAATATCGAGGCTACTAGAAGGCATCGAGCATAGTACCACTCGATTGAACCGTACCAACCTACTTGAGTGGTACCCTGCATCACTTTGATTGGTACCTCTGCATCATTTTTGCTCTACCCAAGTGGTACCGATACCAACTCTGTTTGGTACCGGTACCAAGTTGCGATTCTAACCAGAAATAGCAAATTTCATGCCCTTTTTCTAGAAATTCCACCAAAATCAAAAGGGTGCTTGTATACTCTCTAGAAAACATCTCCAAAATGGTTCATAACCCAAATAAAACCAAACATATAGATTAATTAGGGTTTTTTCCGAACCCTAACTCAAATTCTTGTAAGTTAGTTAACTTCCTAACACTCCAAACATGTATCCTCACATCATAAACAAGAATTCATACCCAAGGGGTGGGATTCTATACCCAACAAGTACTCACTTTAAAACTCAAACCCTAGCTCAAGGAACTAGATCAAAAACCCAAGAATCCATGTAAAAACCATAGTTTCCATATATAAAATCATAGCATTCCACAAGTTCCATAAAATCTTTCTTTCTTTCTTTCTTTCTTCTTCTTCTCTTCTTCTCTTCTTCTCGCTTCCTTCTTCTTCTTTCTTTCTTTCCTTCTTTCTCTTCTTCTTCAGTAATGCTTACAGTCCCAAAATGGACCAAACTTGGTCTTCACCCCTTTTTATATTTTTAATTCTCCTTTTATTACCCTTTAGTCCTTCATCTCTCCCTATTTACAAATCAAGTTATGCTATTTCCACTTTAGCCCATACTCTTCTTATCTTATGACTTTTATGTCCCATTTTGACCAATTACAAATTTGCCCTTGTATCTTGTACAAATTCCGGTTTTTTAGAAATTTTATCACTTAGCAAAATAATAATTATGAAAAATTTCCAAATTTACTTATAATATACCCTAATTATGTTTAAAACAACTAGGGTGTATTTTGGGGTGTTACACAAGAACTTTAATATCAAGTAAGTATTTCTTTTCCCCTTTGATTTTTTGGTAGTTAGAGCTTTTAAAAGTCTGGATTTAAAAGCTTAGGGCTTTCTAAAGCTTTAGATTTGAAACCCTAGAAATGATTGGAATGCATAAAAGCAATAAACTTGGTTTGAGTTTCATGTTTGATATATTTGAGTTAATTTCCCACTCTTGGAATCTTATATTTGAATACTTAGGGTCCTAAACTTTCAAATATGAAACCCTATAAATGTAAGAAAGGCATAGTATTGAGAAATTTGTTTAGGAATGAGTATTTAATGTGTTTTGGTGAATCTTGGGCTACAAAAATTTAGATTTAAAACCCTAAAGGATTCGAACAAGTTACAAATAACCATTTGTTCATAAGAGATTTGGGGATTTCAACCAAAAATCGTGTTTTATGGAAAAATCCCTAATTTTTAGGATTTAAGGAATTGATAGAATTGGAAAATTGGTGAATTCAAAAGTGGAGAGAGAGAGAGAGAGATGAGCTAGGGTTTCAAAAGTGGGGAGATTTCAAACCTCAAGAACTTTAATCTCAAGTAAGTATTCTTCACCCCTTTGATTTTTTGGTAGTTAGAGCTTTTAAAAGTCTAGATTTAAAAGCTTAGGGATTTCTAAAGCTTTAGATTTGAAACCCTAAAAATGATTGGAATGCATAAAAGCAATAAACTTGGTTTGAGTTTGATGTTTGATATATTTGAGTTAATTTCTCACTCTTGGAATCTTATATTTGAATACTTAGGGTGACCTAAACTTTCAAATATGAAACCCTAGAAATGTAAGAAAGACATAGTATTGAGAAATTTGTTTAGGAATGAGTATTTAATGTGTTTTGGTGATTCTTGGGCTACAAAGTTTTAGATTTGGAATCTTAAAGGATTCCAACAAGTTACAAAGAACCATTTGTTTATAAGAGATTTGGGGATTTCAACCAAAAATCGTGTTTTATGGAAAAATCCCTAATTTTTGGGATTTAAGGAATTGATATAATTGGAAAATTGGTGATTTCAAAAGTGAAGAGAGAGAGAGAGAGAGAGAGAGAGAGAGAGAGATGAGCTGGGGTTTCAAAAAGTGGGAGATTTCAAAAACCTCAAGAAGAACTTGTAATCTCAAGTAAGTATTCTTTACCCCTTTGATTTTTTGGTAGTTAGAGCTTTTAAAAGTCTAGATTTAAAAGCTTAGGGCTTTATAAAGCTTTAGATTTGAAACCCTAGAAATGATTGGAATGCATAAAAGCAATAAACTTGGTTTGAGTTTGATGTTTGATATATTTGAGTTAATTTCTCACTCTTGGAATCTTATATTTGAATACTTAGGGTGACCTAAACTTTCAAATATGAAACCCTAGAAATGTAAGAAAGACATAGTATTGAGAAATTTGTTTAGGAATGAGTATTAACAAGTTTAGGTGGATTCACATAAAGTTTTTAGATTTAAACCCTAGTGATTCCAACAAGTTACAAAGAACCATTTGTTTATAAGAGATTTGGGGATTTCAACCAAAAATCGTGTTTTATGGAAAAATCCCTAATTTTTGGGATTTAAGGAATTGATATAATTGGAAAATTGGTGATTTCAAAAGTGGAGAGAGAGAGAGAGAGAGATGAGCTAGGGTTTCAAAAGTGGGGAGATTTCAAACCTCAAGTAAGTTTTTCTTTTCCCCTTTGATTTTTTTGGTAGTTAGAGCTTTTAAAAGTCTAGATTTAAAAGCTTAGGGATTTCTAAAGCTTTAGATTTGAAACCCTAGAAATGATTGGAATGCATAAAAGCAATAAAATTGGTTTGAGTTTGGATAGTTTGAGATATATTTAAGTTAATTTCCCACTCGGGATCTTATATAGCTTGAATACTTAGGGTGACCTAAACTTTCAAATAAATATGAAACCCTAGAAATGTAAGAAAGACATAGTAATATTGAGAAATTTTGTTTAGGTATTAGTGTATTTTAATGTGTGTTTCTTAGTGATTCCTTTGGCCATGCTTAGATTTGGAACCCTAAAGGATTCAAACAAGTTACAAAGAACCATTGTTCAGTAGATTTGGGGATTTCTCAACTAAAAATCGTAGAGCTTATGGAAAAACCCTAATTTTTGGGATTTAAGGAATTGATAGAATTGGAAAATTGGTGAATTCAAAAGTGGAGAGAGAGAGAAAGAGAGAGATGAGCTAGGGTTTCAAAAGTGGGGAGGTTTCAAACCTCAAGAACTTTAATCTCAAATAAGTTTTTCTTTTCCCCTTTGATTTTTTGAGAAGCTAGGAGCTTTAAAAGTCTAGATTTTAAGCTTAGGCTTTAAGTAAAAGCTTGCATTTGAACCCTAGAAATGATTGGAATGCATAAAAGCAATAAACTTGGTTTGTGTTTCATGTTTGATATATTTGAGTTAATTTCCTACTCTTAGAATCTTATATTTGAATACTTAGGGTTTCCTAAACTTTCAAATATGAAATCCTAGAAATATAAGAAAGGCATAGTATTGAGAAATTTGTTTAGGAATGAGTATTTAATGTGTTTTGGTGATTCTTGGGCTACAAAGCTTTAGATTTGAAACCCTAAAGGATTAGAACAAGTTACAAAGAACCATTTGTTCATAAGAGATTTGGGGATTTCAACCAAAAATCGTGTTTTATGGAAAAATCCCTAATTTTTGGGATTTAAGGAATTGATAGAATTAGAAAATTAGTGATTTCAAAAGTGGAGAGAGAGAGAGAGAGAGAGAGAGAGAGAGAGAGAGAGAGAGAGAGAGAGAGAGAGATGAGCTAGGGTTTCAAAAGTGGGGAGATTTCAAACCTCAAGAACTTCAATCTCAAGTAAGTATTCTTTACCCCTTTGATTTTTTGGTAGTTAGGGCTTTTAAAAGTCTATATTTGAAAGCTTAGGGCTTTCTAAAGCTTTAGATTTAAAACCCTACAAATGATTGGAATGCATAAAAACAATAAACTTAGTTTGAGTTTGATGTTTGATATATTTGAGGTAATTTACTATTCTTGAAATCTTAGATTTGAAAACTTAGGGTTTCCTAAACTTTCAAATATGAAACCTTAGAAATGTAAGAAAGACATAGTATTGAGAAAATTTGTTTTAGGAACAGAGTATTTTTGATGTGTTTAGTGGATTCGGGGCTACAAAGCTTTAGATTGGGAACCCTAAAGGATTCCAACATTTCAAAGAACCATTTGTTCATAAGAGATTTGGGGATTTCAACCAAAAAATCGTGTTTTATGAAAAATCCCTAATTTGGGGGATTTAAGGAATTGATAGAATATGAAAATTTGTAATGTTAAGGTTGGGGAAATGCCCTAATTTATTTGAAATTCTCAAGCTATAGAGCCTTTGAGATTTTAGGTTTAAATATTTTTGGTTCCTAGAAAAGAAAAATAGGAGATATAAAACCTATGAGTGCAAAAAAAAATATTATTTTTATCTAATAGGATATTGTTCATATGATTTAGGTGATTTGTAACTCTTTTGAGGCTTCTTCGTTTTGCTAATATCTTGGAATATCATGTAAGGAAGATTAATATAACTTTTCCAAGTAAAACAAAATACTTTTGCTAGTATATGTGATTATGAGTCTTGGAAATTTCTATTTATTTGAATCACATGCATGGATCAAAATACATGTTTTGTATGGAAAACTTGATTTAAAATGTTTATGGTGGTGATTGAAAGTTATGGAGATACTTTTTATATTTTTGCAATTTCATTGGAAACATGGGAGAAATATTTACTGGGTTTATATGGCCTCAAATAATCAAGATAAACTCGACAATGGCCTCGATCACAGGGCATAAACTTGACAAACTGCCCCATCAATAGGTTATAATAATTACAAATTAATATGACCCTTCTAATGGGTTATAATAACCTATGCATACGACCGTTGATCCGGCCATAATAGTTGACAAATACAAATTCAAGCCAATGAATCAGAGTGTAATTGACAACACGGGCGCCATCAATTGGTTATTGTAATTGACAAATATGGCCCCTATTAATGAGTTATAGTAATTGACAAATATATTCCGCTAACGAGTAATAATAGCTGACAAATACAACTCCACAATGGGTTATAATAGTCGATAACACGGCCCCATCAACGGGTTATAATAGTTGACAAATATAGTGCCTGGCCAATGGGTTAAAATAGTTGATAATACGGCCCTAGTCAATAAGTTATAATAGTTGACAAAATGGCCCTTATCAACAGGTTATAATAGTTGACATTCTATTTGAAACAAATATATTTTGAGAACCAAGTGCATGTTTTGAAATGGCCTTCATCAATGGTGAGAATGGTTGACATTTTATTTGGAACAAATATGTTTTGAGAATCAAGGAGCGTAGGTATTTTTGAATGGCTGCTGTCAATATGTTAGAATAGTTGACATTCCATTTGGAAACAACATGTTTTAAGAACTATGCGCACAAACATTTTGAAATGATCATCATCAATAAATTAAAATAGTTGACATTTGATTTGAAACAAATATTTTAAGAACTATGAGTATATGTGTTTTAAAATATTTGTGGATTTGATTATAATATGGAATTGTTTGAGAAACATATAATATGATGAACATCAATTTGAAATAAATTTATATCTTATTTATTTATACTCGATGATTTTATGAGATTTATGAGAAAAAGAAAAATATATTATATCTCAATTTTGTGAGTATAAAATATTTGATCCATGAAACGGTATTAACATTCCTCACTAGACTTTTAACTTACTCCTTATTGTTGATAATTTTCAAGTACCCTAGACCTTGGCGAAGTGATTTTGGGGTAGGCATGGATGAAAGTTGAGAACTATTTGGAGTTAGTGTTTGTTGGAAATATTTAGGATTGTTGGACTACTTTAATTCTTTAGGATTGAATGTTTGCAAATTTTCATTTGAAGGATTTTATGTTGCTAGAATGTTATGTTTTTAGAAAATTAGTTTTGGAAAATTTACCTTGTTGGAAGATGTTGGTTTATGACATTTTACTTTACTTTGAAAGGTTTACTTTACTTTATATCATTGGGAGATTTCGATTTTACGAAATTGGTTTTTTTTTTTTTGTGAGCATATTCGGGACAAACAAGATTCATAAGTATAAATTTTGCATGTGGGGTTTTAGAACTCTATAATGAATGGACACACCCCTGGTCCAAAGTTTTGGGTGTTATAACCAAAGGTCGCTCCACCATTTAGAGTACAACCATGAAGACCTAAGAAATTGAGAGATTGAGAAGCAATGAAATGGAGAACATCCCAAAAACACAGAGACCCAAATTGGGACAATTTGGAGTGCGAATGGCATGTCAATTGTGCAAAGGAGTTGGACACAACAGTAGAACTTGCAAGAAGAAAAATAACTCTAACTTCAGCAAAGCCAGTAAAAATTCCACTAAGATAATAATTTTTTAGTTAACCCTAACTTCATGTTACATGTGTTATATTTTACATATGTTTAAAGTCATTTAAACTCTAATAGGGAAAAATAGGAGGGCCAAGGAACGTAGGACCAACAAGTAGTGACTTGATTCAAGCCAATCCAATAAGAAGGAAAAGAAGAAAGAGAATAATAGCTCCAAATGATACGATTGCTGAACAACCAGTTATCTAGATGCAATGCAATGCTACAAATGGTGATCATGTTGGGCGTCAACCATTTTGCTCTCAAAGATCCAGTATCGTTGATGATGTGCATACTCCAAATGATAACCAAAGTTAAATGCTATCTGGATTGGGAATTGGGAATTGGGAATTGATTTTTTGGTTGTATTTTGTTTGGCCGGATATGATGAAAACCATTTTTGGACTAACAGTTGAAAAACTTGGGTGTTTAACACTTGGTTTCTGTGATTAGTACCATTTTTTGGACTAACAGTTGAAACTGGCATTTAACTCTCCTTGGTTTCTATGATGAATACCATTTTGCTACCTTGTGTGTTTCTTTCAATGTTTAGCTTACGTGCTCTTAGGATGAATACCAAAGTAAACTTATGTTCATTGTAATGATGAATACTGTTTTTTGGGTTAATTGTATTTATTATGTTTTATTAAGTTCTCAAGGGTATTCAGGAAGTTGCTGATAGATTTTCTGATGTTGATTATGTTATATACATATGCTTTTCGCACTTCATTTGGTCATTGATCCCATTATAATTCCAAAGGGTAGACATCTGAAAGCTTACTATCACTATATATATTAGAACTTCAGTCTTAGCACCAGTCATGCTCAGAACTTCGAAGCGTTGATTAAGTACTCACATGCCTTTTCACCATAAATAAATAAATAAGTTAAGCTGTATTACTTCCAACAAAGAAAGGTATTACAGATGTGTTGCTGGATAGCCTTGATTATTTTCCAATGGCTATTAAAGATATTAACCCATAACACAAAAATATAATGTTGTTGATATGGCATGTTACATCAATATTACAATCGAACTGACTTGTTTATAATCAATTACAAAATATATCAGTTCTGATCAAACATGTACAAATCCTGAGACATCCCTTCATAAATCTATGATTTCACACGCAACGAAAGTAAAACCGTGAACAATGAAATAAAAAATATATTTTTATTGATATGGAAAAATATATACTAACCGAAATGGAACTACCACGTGAATCTTCCGAGCAATAACTGATTTTCAGGTCTTAACCATAGAGTGTAAGCTCCAAGAGCAATCCAAAGCCTTTTTATTTTTAGATTTGTGTGTGACACCCCAAATCCCGGGGTCCTTTTTTTTTTATTTTTTTTCATATGTAACCTTCAACAAGCTATATAATAGCCTCATTTACGCATGTTCACGTGTCACTTAATTATTAAGCAATGACACATAACAGTCCCTCTCATTCAAGATTCCAGTAATTAGTGCACTGAGTGCAATGATCAACTTTTCAGAAACTATGTGGGCACCAAATGCCATCCACAGGCATATGGTTAGATTCTAGACTCAGAGAGCTTTCTATAGAGTCCAAGAACGCGCAAAAGGGACTTTAGATGGGGAAGTTATGGTCATCCAAAGTTGGCGCTTCACATGAGCAAAGAATCGATATGCAGAACTGACAAAAATTTACCGTCTTTCATCTTTTTCGAACACAAATATGAACTCGTATTATATTGATCCATATATGGATGGATCTAGACTTCAAAGTGGATTTCCATAGAGTCCAAACAAGCAAAACGGATTTACGAGAAAGTTGTGGTCGCCCAGTTGGCACACTGAAGCCATTCCCCGAGCTCGACTAGAAGAGCCCGCCAAAGAGGTCGGGCCACCACGTAGCTCACCCCGCTCGAGCTTCCATGCGTGAGAAGCCTCAGGCTCCGCCCCGAACAGCCTCAGCTCATTTAGGAGAGCCCAGCCACACCATGCAGGGAGAGCCACCACAAATTCTCACGCGTGAGAGATCGCACAACCAAAAAGCAGAGAGCTCAAATTCCACAGCCTCATGCAGAGAGCTCGAAGACACCACGCAGAGAGCTCAAAGACGCCTCATGCAAAGAGAGCCTCTCACCCACAACCATGCAGGAGGAGCTCAACCACGCTAGACCCTCGTAAATTTTTCCCTCAACAATTGCATTATCCTATGGGTGTCACACTCATCCATCGTTCTCATATAACACCATTGGGTGGTCTTTGTTTAGTCCGTCTCCCAAGCTTCCCTGGGTGGGGCTTGTATGGTCTGCTGATGCGTATGTAGTTCACTTTAGAGTGTCATCATGGCTTATTTTTTTTAGTTATTGGCATCGTGCTATAGGAAGCAAGTGGGGCCCCCTCGAGGTTTTAGCTCAATCAAAGTTTATTAGAGTATGTCAAATTCGGAGCACTTGAGCTTGTTTCGATCATATCTCCCTTGTCCGAACTCAGAATTGTTCACTGTTTGTTTTGTTGGATTCCTTATTTGCCAGGGAGTTTTTATTAAAATTCATAATTTTTGCCAACCGCTTGACTAATTGGTTTGACTGGTTCATCGTGGCAATACGATACAAATATCAAGCTTTTTCGGGTGATTTTCGTGAGCACTCTCCTGTTTCGATCATATCTCCCTCATCCGGACTTGGAATGGTACAATCGCTTTTTTTGGCCTTGTATTCTTCAGGGAACATTCTCCTATCAAAATTCATAATTTTCCTCAATCGGATCGACTGGTTGGCATCTGGTTCAACCGTTAATCTGGATAAATTTGTGTGGGAGCTGCTTTTTAGGATTTCGGGAGCCCAAATCCTATATGGTTCGGGCCCATAAGCTCCAACTCGACCATGGGCAGTATTGTGGGTCCATTTGGGCCTTGGCTTAAGTTACATGCAGCCCACCATGAATCATGGAGATTATAGCAAGCTGAAATCTTAAGATATTCAGCTTGTATGGAAATGGAGGAGAGGGAGTTGTGGGGGAAGTCGCTCGAGACTGATTGGGGGCCCTTTCCAAAGCTTGTGGAAGGTGGAAAAACACCAGGTAGTCTAGATGTTGAGGTGGGAATCAGTATAAAAGGGAGAAAGATCAAAGTGAAAGGGACCTCATGGACACTTTTCCGGCCTGCCAAACGACGTGCATCGATTCCCGCTTGATGCTCGCTTGTTTCTTTTCGCTTTGTGGAGGAGGTAAGAAATATACCCTGGCTCCACTCTATTCTTTAAGATACATTCTGGTCAAATTTGAGGTTTCTCCTCAACTATTTGATCCGGTTTTCAGCCATAATGCGGAAAGCTTCTGTCAACAGCTTCTCGCTTGGGCAGTTTGGGTAGTTTGCATTTATTTTGGTTGGTTCCACCATCCGAGATGAGAATCGATCACCGTTTGTTTTGTTAGATTCTGACTCTCTTAGGTTCCAAAATTTTGAGATCCTTCAACGAGATGAACCCGGCCGTCCGTGATCATCTTCGGTTCATTTAGGTTAGGGTTTGCAGGAAAGGCAGTTTGGGTAGCTTGGTTGGTTTTGGTTGGTTCTCACTCATCCGAGCTGAGAATCGATCACCGCTTGTTTTAGATTTCTAACTCTCAGCAAAAGTTCTGAAAATTTTGAGAGCTCCTCTCAACCGAACGATTTGGACTGGTTTGAAAACAAGATTAGTCGGTTCATTTAGGTTAGGTTTGCAGGAAAGGCAGTTTGCGTAGTTTGGTTGGTTTTGGTTGGTTCTCACTCATCCGAGCTGAGAATCGATCACCGTTTGTTTTGTTAGATTTCTAACTCTTTAAAGTTCTGGAAAAATTTTGAGAGCTTCTCTCAACGATTTGGACTGGTTTGAAAACAAAAGACGCTGGTTTATTTAGTTAGGTTTGCAGGAAAGGCAGTTTGGCGTAGTTTGGTTGGTTTTGGTTGGTTCTCACTCAATCCAGCTGAGAACGATCACCGTTTTGTTTTTGTTAGATTTCTAACTCTTTATAAAAGTTTCCTTGAAAATTTGAGAGTCTCTCTCAACGCATTTGGACTGGTTTGAAAACCAGATCATTCGGTTCATTTAGGTTAGGTTTGCAGGCGGGAAAGGTAGTTTGCGAGTTTAGTTGGTTTTGGTTGTCTCACCACCATCCGAGCTGAGAATCGATCACCGCTTGTTTTGTTAGGATTTCTAAATCTCTTTTATCAAAGTTCTGGAAAATTTTGAGAGCCTCTCTCTCACGCAGATATGGACTGGTTGGAAAAACCAGATCAGTCGTTCATTTAGGTAAGGTTTGCAGGAAAGGCAGTTTATGCGGTTCGTTGTTTGGTTGCCTCACTATCCGAGCTGAGAATCATCACCGCTTGAGCGTGCCAGATTCCTGACTTGTAAGGATGGTTCTGAAATTTTTTTGAAATCTTTTTCAACCGTTTGGACGGTTAAAACCCAACCAGCCGTCATTTAGGTTCGATTTAAGGAATGATAGTTTGATACTTTTCTTGCTCGTTAGTTCTGTCATTAGAAATCGGAATTGCATTCCTTTGCTTTGCTGATTCCCCAACTCTGTGAGGAATTTTATGACACAAACACACTCTTTTCAATCGTTGGGACTAGTTGAGTAAATTGTGATCTCAATCCGCCCTTCGCCTCCGTCCTTCTTTGGTATAGATCCAATATTTGGTTTTAAAATGCACAGACATGATGTAATATTTGTCTCATTCATTCCCTGCTGCTACGGCTAGGGGACCACAAAGTATGTGCTTTGTTGGGTGGTAATGAATTTCACATAGATGCCTTATGTTTGGGTGTGTCATGAATGCTTGTGTTATGTTTTTTGGCTAACCTTGATACGCAGCATGTGGACCGCTGTGTACACGCCATTTACTCTTTTGGTTATGTTTTAAGCATGCTAGATACCAATTAGGGTTGGTCTCCATCTAAGTTGTATGTTTAGCCTAGGAGACTATCCGACCAATTCATATAAGAACCATGCCACCCAATTGTTCACTAGTGAGACCAGTTCCTGCTCAGAGGGTGCTACTTCATATGAGGTACCTTCCCATAGGTAATCTCGACTCTAATTCGTAAATCTAGTTACACAAATCTTTTCCATGCCACCGGAGTCATCAGTTTTCTTTTTTTTGTTCTTACTGTTTTCCCTTTATAAAATAACAACAAAGTAAGCGGCGACCTAAAGAAAAACTCCGGCCCTCCGAGACCCGATTTTCTAAATTCGAAAATCAACTCACATTTTCCTTCCATTTAAAGCGAGTCGCGCCGCCCGTGGATCGTAATGGTCCACAAATTGGCGATCGCATCGGGGAACGAACCTGCACCCTGCTTCATAAGAGGACTGCAAACTTGAACTTGAAATCTGTGGTCTGCTCGGAGCACATGGTTCTCTGACGGCAGCTCTAGGGCCATATAGATAATTGATGATCATACACTTGATTGGTATTCGGCCCATTTGTGATTTTGTCTATGTCAGGTGTTCACCTTTGATTATAGCATGCTTTCTCATTATTGATCGATATCTGTGATATGATATTTCGTGGATTGTGCTTGTGGTGGATCATATTGTGTAAATATTGTGATAGGGTTTCGCTTGCGCATGACAAATTGTTGCATGACTACCCTTATCTTGCATGATCAAGTTGGACTGCTTCAGGTTGCGGGGGCACCTGCTGTATCCCCTCGTTTCGAATCACTTAGTCTTCGGGTCGATTATTCTCATTGATTGCTTGAGAGTTGCTCGGGAGTCATTCCCAACCCGTTTGGCTCTTCGACCAAGCCAAGGGTTTGGAATGTGGTCTAGCATAAGGGCTATATCGATAAAAGTGAGCATCTACAGATGACTCGATGTCCGAGCAATGGAAGACCGTATAGCCCTCGAGCTAGATTTCATGGATACTCAGGTGGCCAAGGTGTCCTCGTGATTGCTGATTGATTATTGATTAGATCCTGGTCAGGTATCCTCGTGGGTATGGTCATATAGCCTTGTGACTCGCTCTTCCTTTGTTAGCTTCTCGAGCCATCTTACCCCTAAGGTATTACCATACGACCCGCTCCTACATGTGGAGCCATTTATCAGATTAGATGTTAACATCACATGTCAGCTCATTCCCTTAGAGGATTTTCATTGTGGGATTGCATACTCGATTGATTTCCGGATTGATAGTCACGGGGACTGACATGCCCTCTTTACTTCTTCCAGAATTATTGATTAAGAGCGACCTGGGTTCTCGAGCTTGGTTTCTGATCGGAGGTAGACTTGTTAGAGATTCAGATCCACACGCCGCTTAGGAACAGACATCAAATCATAGAGATATGACTCTCGCGACGCTACTGTCGACCGCCTAGCCGAGACATCGATACCATGGCACTTCCGGATGCTATATCGGGACTGGACAAAGGATCGATGGGCACGCCCAACCATTGCCAATTTCGGGAGCGTCTCCACATGACTCTACCCCACCCCACCACAACCACCATCATCCGACCCACCGGCCGCTGGTGACTGGCTACGCCCACCCCTTCACCACCCCCACCATTATTCGGGACCCACCGTACGTGCCAGAGATTCATACAATTCCACCTCCACCACCACCATTGGTTCAATCAAATCTCCGCAAAGTTGGAGCTTTGTTCTACATGGTCGACCGGGACCATGCCACACTCCGCTTTGACCCCGCACCGATTATTGATGACACCTCGTGCCCGCACGATGTGGACGGTGCGCAGGGATCAAGTCTCTCGTGATGTTTCGATGGAGTTATAGGTTGGGACTATATGATGACCTTCCGCTGGCTTGCGCCTGAGTTTCGCATGCCGACGCTGGAGAGGCATCGGGATAGGTGCCCCGCATTCACTTGCAGCTATACGCGATGTTATGCGCTGACATAGATCGATGAGGCAATGCATGATTATGCTTTTCCTCCTGCCGGGCCGAGTGGTGCGCCAAATGTTTGGTTTCCATCATTGGACCCGAGGCGTAGGACATACGATTTGGGACAAGAGTTTATCGTGACAATATTCTTTAATAATCAGACCGACGTATCCCGTGAGTCAGAGGCCCTCAAAGTGTAGGCCTGATGAGTCAAGCATTTCCATTTATCTCCTCACGAGGGAGAAGATAATAGCACATATTAGAGTAGATGTATCTCGTAGCGAGCAAGATCAAGATGATTATACTTCACCGCTTGCCAGCATCTCACTGGTTTCCACGATCTGATCATCGTTCAGCCCTTTACGGCATCGAGGAGGGCATATCTTTGGGTGGATTATGCGACTCTTCCTCCTTCACCAAAGGGGAAGAAGCCGTACCTGACTCAGACTTCATCGGATGCTGGTGCCATTGGCATGACAAAGACACAAGTCCCACGTCACCCTCCATTTTGAGACAGCTGACACTCCTACCAGATGATGTATGGGTCAATACGTGCACTGGCATTCTTTAGTCGGCTGGGCCTACTTTTTCTACATCCGCCACCACGTACCAAGATATGCCGGCCACTGTGCGCCTCGAGGCCACTCTGTACAAAGACCATCATCAAAGATATAAAGACCACCTCCACCGAGGCCTCGCCAGGTACCACAACTGGGATGCCACCGCGCCGCAGCATTTCAAAGATCGGGTCGGGCGGGTCGATTATTCCACTACCACCCGCACCACCACTACACCCGCCTGCACCCGGATTCAGTGGCGACCACCGTGTTTATCATCAAAGAGTCGGGTCATGATACGCATTAACGTCGCATCGCACGCTTATTCGTGACTTGATTGATCAAGGTTCGTTGATTAGGGATGTCCCGGCCAGGACTACGCTGCACTGGCTACCCACTCATGACACTAGAGTTGTACATCCACCCTCGGGGGGTGTACATTTGATTTAGTATTCAGGAGATGAGATATTCATGATGGGATGGGATGGAGAGGCTCCTCAGCCAATCAGTTTGTATGCAAACTCAAATTTTAATGTATACACCTGTGGTCAAGAGTCTCCAAATTCCATTTAGATTGATTCCGTGATGATGTTCCCGACGTACGCCATTATCGCGCAGATACTTGCAACATGTTCCTCCCATGACACCTTCATTCGGCTCTAAGGCGACGGGCCAGTACATGTAGATGTTCGGGATTGTTACGAGGGAGTGGGAGGGTAGCTCACCCACCGCTGATAGACCTTTGGTCGGGCATTGATGCTGTATGAGATTCGCAGGGAAGATGATGAAATTTTACGCCAAATACAAGACTACTCAAAGCCCGCATTTCCATTTGGAGCTTATCGCCTCATCCAAGACACATAGAGCGCGTTGATCGTGGCTCTTACCGATTGAGTTGACACTACTACCACCCCCGAGGGACTGATCCACTTTCTAACAGTGGATAGGGCTACATGCATAACATTTTCTGACAATGATTTACCACCTGAGGGATTAAGCCATGTTTGTCCCTTATTCATTGATGTTGCTTGTTCAGTCTAAGGGCGCCATCGGGCCTTGCTCGACAATCCAGCCCGCCCCTAAACGCTTTGTCCACCGTTACCGCCATTGCCTTGGGATTTTCACCATCCGATTCGGGGCTATCCACACGCATCGCCAAAGCTTATGATGGGACCTGTGAGGACGCTTGGGTACACTCACATTGACATGTCATGATTGGTCCTACCATATACCTTAGCTACTCTTTCTTCTGTGTTTTGAGGATCCAATTATCCTTTAACCTACTTCGGGTCACCCTCGATTCATGAGGCGGCGCTTATACCATCTTCCGCTTCATCATAAGGTGAAGTTCATGTATAATGAAAGTTTATTATCACGAATATGCCTGATAGAGATGTTATTACTTCCTTCAACCTGCTAAATCAGCTACGCGGAGGATGACCTACATTTGACTCCGGTTTACATTCAACGGTTCGCAAAGGCCTAAAGGATGACCGTTAGGACATGGCATCTACGTCATTCGAATTTCAAGATGCGAGCACTGCGTTTAGCATGATGAGAGTGCATGTCTTATATGCCCGGGTTTAGGTTGGTCGCGCCGCAGGGTCGCGCGCGAAGCCATTTATTACAGCCGATCATGACATATCTTATGGGTCGGGTTACATCCTAACGCGACGATGCGCGACATGGCATGACTCAAGGCAGTAGAAAGAGAGTGGAGAGCTCGCACAAGTCCGGCATTCCATTCGACATCCCTTCGCCCATACACTTTTCGCTTGGTTGGACTATTTTACCGTGAAAGAGTATGCACCCCGCACGTAGGGAGTTGACCAAGTTTCAAGATGGTTGAGGATTCGTGGCATTCAAGATGCCCCAGGACGTATTTGTTTGAAACTGAGACCACCTCAAGCCACTGAGGTCGTGATACCGCACCCATCACCGGATAGCTAAGTGTGTTTTCCATGTGCTTTCCCGAGGAGATCCCCGACTATGATCTACCTATGGATTCGGGGGATGAAACCTGGAGCGGAGCGACTCTTCCCGATACCTGGCTATTGACCGAGATGGACATGATCGGCACCGGGTCGCTTCTCGATACTCGCAAGGGCCCCATTCTTCTTTTGACATGTTTGGAGTTTCTATGATTGATTCTGATGCTGTGACACTTTATGACGCTTGCACTGACGCAATGGACATGATCGGCACTAACCGCATTCTGGATGTTTCCCCACCCAGGCCCCAATTCTCTTTTGATGTGTTTGGAATTTCTATGCTTGAGTTTGATGATGATGGGCTTGTTGCTACCGATATTACCATGCGATAATCGCTTCGCTGAGGGAGCGGGCCCGACTGCGGACCCAATTCCTTCTTTGACACTAGTCCGGGTTTGTCACCCGCTTTGATGACATTTCTGATGGTAATAATGACATGAGTATTTTCGAGTATTCGCTGTCACAAAGATTTTCCTGACGCACCTGCCACCGCCCCCCGCAAAGACATGTATAATGAAGTGTTAATGATATGGGAGACACAGATGACCCACTGGGGGTCAGTCATAATCTAATTATGATACAGAGGATAGGAAAGTTACACTCGCTTCTCGATAGCAATGCAGGGATAGATTTCGTGTACCGATCAGCCCGTAGAGATTAGGGATCGCTCTTCCCCATCTCCGGATGAGAGGAGCAAATTGATTGACATGCTCAGTCATAATTTCGATGTATTTGCATGGTCGTATGGAGGACATGCCAGCCTTGACCCCACTATGTTCAAGATCACCGCCTATTTTGCCACATGCTGCTGTGCCGCTAAGCAATTTGGAGGAGGCTGGCGACCTCACGGAGTCCGCAAAGTTAAGGGAAGAAATTCATAAGCAACTTCGTGTTGGCTTCTTGTCGCGGCTGAGTATCCTCGAGCGGTCGGGCTAATGTCGCCCCTCGTTCCTAAAAAGGATGGCAAGGTTGGAGTTTGTGTTGACTTTCGAGATTTGAATAAGGCCGGGCAAATTTCTAAGGATGATTTTCCCCTCCCACACATTGATATGTTAGTTGACAGTATTGCAGGGCACTCTATGTTGTCCTTCATGGATGGGTTTTCTGGGTATAATCAGATTTTGATGGCTCCAAAGGATGTGGAGAAGACTTCCTTCATCACTGAAACGGGTAAATTTATCACACCCTAAGCTACGCCATTCGTTGAAATGCAGGGCCACCTATCGAGAGCCATTACTACTTCATTCCATGATATGATGCATAAAGATGTCGAGGTATACGTGATGACATGATAGTGAACCTACAAGCGTGGTAGGATCACTTAGTTCCTTTACGTAGATTCTCTTTGAGAGGATCAGACAATTCAGATTGAGATTGAATCCCAAGAAGTGCAACTCGGGGTAACTTCCTGAAATTGTTAGGTCACATTGTTAGCGAGCGTGGTATAGGCTTGATCCGTAAAAGATCAAGGCCATACTTGACATGCTGATCCAAAAAACCGAGAAAGAGATCGAGGCTTTAGCAAGTGCACACACTACATCAATGCTTCATCGCTAGGACTAATGCATATATAGCCTATCTTTCGCCTTCTAAGGAAGAACCAAATTCTACTAGCTTGGAATGATGATTGCCAACGTGCTTTTGAGAAGATTAAGGAGTGTTTACTTTCTCCCCCAGTTTTAATGCCTCCCACATCGAGGCGACCCCTGCTTCTATATTTTTCAGTTTCAGATATAGCTTTGGGATGCATGTTATTTCAGCTTGATGATTCAGGAAAGGAACGAGCCATTTATTATCTAAGTAAGAGGATGATGGAATACGAAAGTGCAAATATCTTATGATTGAGCGCCTCGTTTAGCGTTTGGTTTAGGCCACTGTGGAGACTTAGGCACTATGTGACGTAGTATCTCCATACTTTTGTCTCACGATCGATCCATCGAGATATTTGTCTCGAACGACCGCTCGACCGGGTAGGCTCAGCGAGACGGTCGGGTTCCATTAGACGTGAGTTTGGATATTCGGATGTGACACAAAAATCAAGAAAGGGAAGCATTGTTGCATCATTTGGCTTTGCCGCATCCGATGATAGATCGATCGACATGATTTTCCCCGATGAGCAATTTGTTTCAATGACCGCATTATAAGATGGCAATCAGACTTCATGGTGCAACCAATCGGGCCAAGCCGTATTGGTATCTTATTGATATCACCACAACGTGATCACATTCCCAGATCAGTTCGATTAGTATTTTCTGATCATCACCGGTTGACAAATAATATAGTTGAGTATGAGGTTTTGCATTACGTGGGCCTGTAGACTCGCTACGGATCTTTGGAGATTAGACATTGAGATCCACTGGGGATTCCAATTTAGTTATACAATTGCACTACAAGACCTGGAGGACTCGAGATGAGAAGTTGAAGCCCTACCATGCTTACTTAGACCTACCAAGCTGCCATTTGATGAGTTAAGATATATATACATCTCGCTTCTGTAGTGGGCGCAGAATCGCCTTGTCGATGCATTAGCCACCTTAGCTTATGTGGTTGAGATTCCCCGCGGGAGTGCGACTTATGCAAACTATCGATGAGCCGAGACCATAGTTCGCACCCGCTATCGTTGTTTGATTGGGAGAGGCTGAAAATCGCCCACTTGCTCGCCGCGCGGTATCATGATATTTATCGCTTATGTCATGTGGCGCTACTCCCGAAACAAACACACCTAAGGATAAGAGAGTATCGAGATGGGGCCACACCAGATGGTTATTCGCGGATGCCCTTTTATAGAGGATCACCATGGCCTCTATTATTATGCAACCGGACCATGCCTCCGCAAATCAAGTAATGAGAGAGGTTCATACGAGTCCGTGGCCCACATTAATGGGAGGCCACATGCTAGCAAGTAAGATCATGAGGATCAAGTTACTTTTGGTTGACTACGGAGACAGATTGTCACAGCTATACAGAGAGGATGTTCAGTGTCAAATGCACGAGACTTTGATACACGTGCCACCTTCGAAGTTGCATGCACTTACATCCCTTGGTCGCTTTCGTATGGGGGTATTGATATTATCAAAGATCTCACCCAAGTCTTCCAAAGGCATGAGTACATCCCGTGGTGGCTATTGATTATTTCACCAAGTGGGTGGAAGCTACTTCGCGCCGATCGACGCAGCCTAGAGTGGCCAAATTCATCTTATCACACATTATCTACCGATATGGGGTCCTCATGAGTTGATCTCAAATAGAGGAGCGCATTTCAGAGGCGAAGTGGATACACTGGTTCAAGAGTATGGTATTCATCATCATCGATCATCCGCATATGCATCTACGTAATTACCGGGGCAAGCTTGAGGCCAGCAAATAAGAATATCAAGAGGATTTTGAGAAAGATGGTTGAGACTTCCGTGGATTGGTCATAGAAGCTCCCTTTCGTCAGGCTTACTTCTCCGTACATCTTTTCGCACTTCAACCTGGGCTACACCCACTTTTCGGGTATATGGCACGAGGCGTTGTCGCCCGTTGAAATTGGAGATAGATCCTCGAGAATAGCATTGGGAGCATCGATATCCGTTTGAGTGGGCTCAAATTCCGCTATGATCAGCTCAAATTTTTAGATGAGAGGAGATCGAGGGCAAATTTCGATCATGTTCAGCCTATCGAGGAAAATAACTCGTGCATTTAGAAAAAGTGGTCGCCTAGAAGCTTCAAAAGGCTACCTAGTCTCACAAGGTCCCTCCGGGATTAATCAATCCAATCTCTAGAGGTAAGTTCAGACCACCGAATTGAGTTTGGCCCTTATGTCATCCGAGACCGACTCAAGAGGGAGCGTACTCACACGTACTTGTACCTAAATCGCTCACGAGCTACCAATGTGGATCAGTCAAGAGGTTTTACGCCGAGATCATGGTTAGAGGGACGTGGTGGCCATCATTTCGAGTAGCCATATTCCTTATTGCACACCTATACATTGATATATCCTATTGCTAGCCCTTGAGCCCTCACGCGGTTTATTATTATAGCCTATTCTTCATTCACTCTTGCATACTTTTTTCTTACTTCCGTGGGTTGGGCCTCGCCTCGTGCGCTTTTTACATATTAATTGGATCTCAGAGCATTATGCTGGATCAGGTCATTCTTCGTTTGCTCTTTCTCACATCATCGCTTGTTTCTTTTCTCCTCCATTTTGCATCTTCACACCGTCTCGCTCTTGAGTCTAGCTTTCTATCATCTCTATTCATTTCACTTTATCTTCTTTTTGGAGTAATGATGACGTGCGTTTCATCCCAAAGCACAATGTTTGTCACACCTTTATTCCGCCTATAGGTTTTGATCCGGAGCCCTTAGGTCGAGGGACCATTCGGGGCTCTCGGGAGGTTCGAGGTTGGCTTCGCTGAATTGTGATAGTGTGGCATTCACCCCATTTGGTTGTCGCAAAAACAAAAACAAACAAAAAAAAACAAAAACAAACAAAAACAAAACAAAAAAAAAAAAAAAAAAATGTTTGCTCGATATCTCAATATACTCGGGATCATCAAAGGTCATTTAGGGCTCGAGATTTATTATTCTTCCGAGGTTAAGTGGAAAGCATCAGGCGATCTTTCCATGGATTTGGGTAATACATTAGGAATGAGGTTTGGGTTGCTTCGCACTAGGTCCCTGGATCATTACCTGCATCACCACTCCCATCTTATAGTGACTTGCTTGACTCGACGCTCTGGGACGAGTTGCTCGTCAGTCAAGCCACACATTGCCACATTTGTATCCCCACCTTATTTCTTCCGCTTCTATCCATTCATCATTTTCTCTTATCACTTCTAGTCTTCTTCTACTCTTATTGATCATCGTCTTCACTTCTTAAGCGACGTGTCCTTGGTGCACTTCACTTGTCATTTACATTGTTCATTCCTGATGTCGGTCGAAGTCACCTTGCTCACATGATCCTTTGATATTCGACAAGGCGCTGCACAAGGCTTTCGGCAAATATTTATCGGGTATTTCCGGGGCCTTGTTTCCATCATGTCATTCCCCTTTCACCCCCGGGCCTACATTACGGTGTCCGAGTCGTAAGACCACCCTGAGACTATGAGATCTCGTGTTTGCTCAAGCATTTTATACGGACAAGTTCTATCTATCGATTGAAAGCACGGATGTCTACGCTTCCTCTATTCTGGGAGTATCGAGGGTCACATATTGCTTCTCCATTTAGTTTCATATTTGCCTGAGTCCATGATTAGATATAGATGATATGTGAGAGCTCCGGACCATTGATAGCCCATTATTGATGCTCCGACACGCTCACACCGGGGCATACCCCATCCTTCATGTCGTATCAAGCTCAGCACGCATGTACAATCGGGCACCCATTTCACCTGTAGAGATATTTCGCATCAAAGTTCGAAAGTGTGCTCCACATGCACTGGTTTCTTCATACAAATAGAGTGCTTCTAAGGGCTAGCCTAGGGTGGTAAGATTCTCTCATATTAACTCAATGTAGGTGCACACCTACAAGACACCTTATGTCGCCTTGTTCTCGCTTGTTCAGAATATGACGGTTCTTCTCGTAAATTTATTTCGCAGTTTTTCTTCATCATCACTACATATCATGCAATAATCGGGCATACCATATATCGGGGCTTTATGGAATGAAATGGATGATTTTTTTTCACGAATGAGTGATTGTGATGTTTTCAGCTCTCTGACTTTGACCGCATGTGTAGTTATGAGATTTTGACATGGCGTTGATACCCTAGACCGAGGCATAACCCCTTTCTTTCACCCTTGGTCACATTTGTGAGATTGTCCTACAGGGGCATACCCCTTTATTTCCGTCTTGTTATTAAGTTCTTGGTTTCTCGCTTATCATTTGTGGCACTTTCTGACATCACACCAAGCATACTCCTTTCACATCAAGGCCGCATCTCAACTAAGCATCCTAAGTTTCATTATGCTCTAGGCTCCTGCTTTTAGGTCATCCCCATTCGCCTTAGTTCGTCTAGAGCCTTAGTTTTGGCATCCCTATCCCTTTTTTAACTGGGTGGTTCTCCCAGCATTGCCTGATTCTAACCCTTCTCCGATCCTTCCTCCTGTATTCATCCCTGCTCTTCTCCGGTACTCACCTAGATTTGATATTTTTCTCCAGACTCTCAACTCGGATTTTACCTTCCAGACTGATCCCACCTTCCGCACTACGCCCTGATCCTCCTCTCTCGGTACTCGCCCATATTTCCCTATTTTTCCCAGACTCACCCGATTTCACCTTCCTCCCATACTCTCGCCTGGATCCCACCTTCCCTAGTCGGCCTCTGATTCCCACCTTTCCAAGATCATCGATTTCTATTTTCCTAGATTCTCCCAAATTTTCCTTCCCAGACTCAACTGATTCCCATTTCCTGCAGACTTCCGGATCCCACCTTTTCTGACTAACTGATTTTACCCTTCCCAGACTCGCCTCGATCCCACATTTCTTATACTCGCCCGCATCCCCCATTTCCAGATTTCCTCGGATCCCACCTTTCCCACTCTCCCTGATTTTGCCTTCCTCCGATACTCGCCCGGATCCCACCTTTCCTGCAGATCACCAGATTTAACCTTCCCGGTACCGCTCCTGATCCCACATTCTTCTGTGATCGCCCCGATCCCACATTTTCTGCATCGCCCTGATCCCCTATTTCCCAGATTCCTGATCCTACCTTTCCTCGTAATCAACGGATTTTCCCTTCCCAGACTCACCCTTATTTGGCCTTCCCAGACTCGCCCTGGATTATCTCTTCTTCAAGACTCACCCTGGATTCCACCTTTCTATGACTCATCGATCTCACCTTCCTAAGACTCCAATTCTGATTCAACCTTTCTGTTTCACCTGACCTTCTATAGCTTGCTCCTGATTGTCTCTCTCCCAAAAGATCGCCCCGATTTCATTATTCCTGGACAAGTCTCTGACACTCATCTTCCCAGCATCGTGCCTAGTTTTCTTTTAAGTCCTTCAATTGAGTGAATTCTGCTCCATTAGTCTTCTGCATGTTAAGTGACAAAATTGTTGGTCATCCGTTCTTTCACTAGAGTTCACTTTACTCTTGCATCGCTTGGTAACTTCGCACCCACGATTCACTCTGCTCATTCACTCTACCGAAGAGAGGCATATTTGTAGACCCCCTCACTTTGCCCCTCAACAATTGCATTTATCCTATGGGTGTCAAGCACTCACCCATCGTTTTCATGCAACACCCATTATGCAAAATGTCCCCTTAGGTTTAGTCCTGCCTCTAGCCCTCGTGGCCATATGTCCGTTGAGTGCGTATGTAGTTCACTTGGGAAGTGTCATCATGGCTTATTTTTTAGTTATCGCATCGTATATAGGAAGCAAGTGGGGCCCCCTCGAGGTTTTAGCTCAATCAAAGTTTATTAGAGTATGTCACCCGAAAGCACTGAGCTTGTTTCGCATCATATTCCCTTGTTCAACTCAGAATTGTTCACTGGCTTGTTTTGTTGATTCTATTTGCCAAGGAGGTTTTGCCAAAATTCATAATTTTTTGTCAACCGTCACTTAATTCGGTTTCACTTAGTTCATCGTGGCAATACGATACAACATTGTTTTTTTTTGGGTGATTTTAGTGAGCAATTCCTCCTTTCTTTCGATCATATCTCCCTCATCCGACTTGGAATGGTGCACCGCTTTTTTTTTGTTGGTCTCCTTATTCTTCAGGGAACATTCTATCAAAATTTCATAATTTTCTCAACCGATGGACCGGTTGGCATCCGGTTCAACCGGCACCTGGAACAGCCTTGTGTGGAGCGCTGCTTTTTTAGATTGAGCCCAAATCCCAGACGTTCGGGCCCATAAGCCCAGCTCGACTAAGGCATTAGGGTCCATTTTGGCCTTGGCTTGTTACATGCATCCCACCATGTGGGATACTTAGGAGTAAGCAAGTCAAATCTTTAAGATAATCACAAACTTGCATGGAAAATGAGGAGAGGGAGTTAATGGGGAAATGCTTCCGAGACTGATTGAGGCCCCTTCCAAAGCTTGAAGGTGTGGAAAACACCAGGTAGGTTCAGATGCTGAGGTGGAATCAGATAAAATGAGAGAAAGATCAAAGTGAAGGGACCTTTCATGACACTTTTCCTGCCTTAAACGCACGCGCACGATTCTCGCTTGGATGCCCGCTTTGTTTCTTTTCTCAAGGCTTTGTGGAAGAGTAAGAAACATACCCCGTCCCACTCATTCTTTAAGATACATTCTGGTCAAATTTGAGGTTTCTCCTCAACCATTGATCCCGGCTACGCCATACGTGAAAGTTTGCTCAACAGCTCGCTGCGCTGGGGTAGTTTAGCTTATTTTGGTTGGTTCTCACTCATCCGAGATGAGAATCGATCACCGTTGTTTTGTTAGATTCCTGACTTTAGAAGGTTCCATAAAATTTTGAAATCCTTCTCTCAACGAGGATGAACTGGTTGGGAAACCAGATCATTCTGGGTTCATTTAGGTTAGGCTCAGAGCGCGCTTGCGTGGTTCGGTTGGTTTTGGTTGGTTCTCACTCATCCAGCCGAGAATCAATCACCGCTTGTTTTTTAGATTTCAACTCCTTTTATAAAAGTTCTTGGAAAATTTTGAGAGTCTCTCTCAACGATTTGGACTGGTTTGAAAACAAGATTAGTCGGTTCATTTAGGTTAGTTTGCGTGAGCGCGCTTGCGTAGTTTGGTCGGGTTTTGGTTGCCTTCTCTCATATCCGAGCTGGAGAATCAATCACCGTTTGTTTTGTTAGATTTATAACTCTTTTTATAAAAGTTTTGGAAAATTTTGAGAGCCTCTCTCAACAGATTTGGACTTGGTTTGAAAACAAGATTAGTCTGTCTATTTAGGCTAGGGTTTGGGCAGAAAGACAGTTTGCGTAGTTTGCTGGAGCTTGGTTGGTTCTCACTCATCCGAGCTGAGAATCGATCACCGTTTGTTTTGTTAGATTTCTAACTCTTTATAAAAGTTTTGGAAAATTTTGAGAGCCTCTCAACGATTTGACTGGTTTGAAAACAAGATTAGTCGGTCTTCATTTAGGTTAGGCTCAGAAAGGCGCTTTGTGTTGTTTGGTCGGTTTTGGTTGGTTCCTCACTTATCCGAGCCGAGAATCGATCACCGTTTGTTTTTGTTAGATTTCTAACTCTTTTATAAAAGTTCTTGAAAAATTTTGAGAGTCTCTCTAACGATTTGGACTGGTTTGAAACCAGATCATTCGGCTCATTTTAGGTTAGGTTTGCGTGAAAGGCGCTTATGAGTTTGGTTGGTTTTGGTTGGTTCTCACTCATCCGAGCTGAGAATCGATCACCGTTTGTTTTGTTAGATTTCTAACTCTTTTATAAAAGTTCTGGAAAATTTTGAGAGCCTCTCTCAATGATATGGACTGGTTGGAAAACAGATCGCCGGTTCATTTAGGTAAGGTTTCGCGTGAGCGCGCTTGCGTGGTTCGCTGGTTTGGTCAAGTTCTCACTATCCAGCCGGTGAATCGCATCACCGTTGTCGCGGCTAGATTCCTGACTTTGTAAGTGATGGTTCTGAAATTTTTTTGTACCCAACCCTCTCGACTGAGTCAGAAACCGAACCAGCCGGTTCATTAGGTCTTCGATTTTGTCGGAATGATACTTGGATACTTTTCTTGTTTGGGTTAGTTCTTGGTCATTAGAAATCGGAATTGCATTCCTTTTGTTTTGTTAGATTCCCAACTTTATGAGGAATTCTTCCGACAATGTTTCGTGAATTTTTCTCAATCGCTTGGACTAGTTGAGAATGCATTCAATCGGTTTTGTAAGATGTTCTGCGAAATTTCATATTTTAGCATGTTTCAATCCCGAATCTATCATGGCGTGTTTCTTAGTTACCCTGTGAAACCCGTAGGTTGTCTTTAGGTCCAGTCACTGGTTTGAACAAAGTGAGGCAGCTGGGCAAATGGGATTGGTATGTATGGTTTAGCTTGTGGATTTTAAAGGGAATGTGTGCTAAAGTAAGCAAACCACTACCTCCTTTCAAATTTCGGCCTCTCTTTGCATAGATCAATATTTGGTTTTTTAAATGCATGATATGATGTATTATTCGGGCCTCTATCTATTCCCGCTATACATGGCTGGGGACCATGTACGTGCTTTAAGGTGGGGTAATGAATTTCACATGTATGCCTTATGTTCTTCAAGTGCCGCGAATGCTTGCTATGTTTTTGGCTAACTCATGTACACAAGGGCCGTGTGACCACAGGTACACGCCATTTGCTCTTTCGTTGAGTGTTTTTAAGCATGCTAGATACCAATTAGGTTGGTCTGAATTTTAAGTTGTGTGGCTGTTTAGCCTAGAGACTATCTCGACCGTGACCCATATGCTCTACATACCCAATTCAATAGTAGAGATCGAGTTCCTGCCTAGAGGGGTGCTACCTTATATGAGGCACCTTCCCGATAGGTAATCCGACCCCTGACCTGAACTAGTTTTCGCACCGCTTTCCATACCTGAGTCATGGGGTTTTTTTGTTCTTACTTGGTTTTCCCCCTTTATGTAAAAATAACAAACAAAAAGTAAGTGGCGACTAAAGAACCGTCTCTCCTCGAGGATCTGATTTTCTAAAATCTCGAAAATCAACCCACATTTTCCTTCCATTTAAAAAGCGAAGTCGCGCCGGCCCGT